>RJWM01008725.1:0-71420 GCA_004363535.1 Dasyprocta punctata
CCTACCTCAGCCTCCCGAGTGCTGGGATTAAAGGCGTGCGCCACCACGCCCGGCTAAAAATGTTACAGTTTTGATCAAAGAAAGGAACACAGAGGAAAACTAGTAAGTGCGGAATCAGGATTACATTTTTTAAGAGACTAAAATGCAAATACATAAAAATTATGAGTTTGTTAAAATGATAAATTGAAGCAAGAAAGTTTAATTTGCACACTATTTCCCTAAGGATTTAAGAAGGAAAAAGATATGAGAATGGAATGATAGAAACGTCTATCATTAGTCAGACTCTCAGTTTCTTTAATTAAAGGATAGATATCTAGTCTTTCGTTTCTGCTCGGTGAAGGTCTCAGGGAAGACAAACAGTACTGATTTCAAAATGGTTGCTCCATTAGAGGAAACAGTCACGTTGAAAACTGTGAAACCAGTTCCTTAGTGTGTGTGTGGGGAATCTAAAGAACAATCTTGAGCACAGGTTAGATTTATTCAAGGACTAGTCAATAAATGCATTCTCGTATGACCTGAGAAAAATCTACATCAATTCATTTGGGACTATCATTTGTAAAAGTACCACTTTTCTACATCTTTCCATTAAAAATAGCAGTCACCTTGACTTAGGAAATACTTTGGATTATGAAACACATAAAAAGAAATCACGTAGGTTAAATTACCCTTTCTTGGCTTTCTCTTATCTTACTCTTTGCCAGTCTTCATAGTCCAGGATACTTTATATTTAAACAGGAAATCAGATAAAATTTAGTAGTTGAAGCATCATTTCGTTTCCATGGCAAATAAATTAGTTTTGCAAATACATTAAATCTTATCTTATTTCATGTAAAACTTATACAAAACCACAGTTTGGTGTTGAGTGATAGGTAGACCTCATAGCATCCAGAGAAGTGTATAAAATTCCAGTTAGTAATCTGAAATGAATTCAAACCATTCTGGCTTGGAAATTTCACAAATATGTTTCATTACAAAGGATCTAGGAATATATATATCCGCATATATATTACAATAATTATATGCATAGTTAAAACTACCAACTATTTTAAGTCTAGGCAGGAAGGAGAGGGGATTAATAGTAAGAAATAGAGGCAATTCATTTTCTCATTGAAAATCACTTTTACTGCTACTTCTCATGCAATGTTGAAACACTGCTGGATGCATATTTTTCTCATTCTTGTATTTTTTCCTCGCATATTTTCATAAGAAAAAACTTACACCAAGTCCTGCCTCAGAAAGGTAAAAGTATTTACGCTAATATACCATCTAATATTCAAGCAGGAATTTTCTTCATGAACCAAATGAAGAGGTAGGATTAAAGGTGAATAAACATGAAAAGTGGATCAGAAGGAGAATTATCATTTACTGAGTACATATTATAGTTTGGGCATTTTATATGCATTGTTATACAATCTATATAACAGCTGTTAGGCATTTTCATTTTCATTCCATTTTAGAGATGAAGAAACAGATCTTCAGAAAGATGAAATCACTTGTTAGAGATCAGAATCCATAGGCCAGGGTTGGATTCACCTATGTCTATCTGCCTGACTTCCATGTCCTTCTGACTATGAACGTATTGCTATCAAGAAATTATGGTGATGCTTCTTGGATTTCAGGGAATATTAAAGCAAGACACACTTTCATTTCTCTGAGTAGATTATGGAGGCTTCAGTTTATCTTTCTAATTAGATCTACAGTGACCTTCAACACAGCAAATACTGATTGTCCTTCTACATCATGATGCCGTTCTAAAACTTTCTTCCTTTTCCACCATCTTGAACCAGGAAATTGTGTCTCTGTCGTCCCCCACAACATGAATCATACCTTGCCTGAAAAGTGTTTCTGAAGTTAATGTACTGCAATATAGAAGAGCTTGAAAACTACAGAATTTTCTAATTATATGAAGATTTTTGTAGGTGGAAGTTAATATACATGACAAGGAGGGATTGAAACTAGTTTTTCAAAGTAAAACACTTCTATCTATACAACTTTCATGATTTCTAAAGGAAAATATATAGAGAAAAATGAAATTGGTGGATTTCTTTTAAAATTTAAACTCATCAACAGATTTTATCCTTTGTTGATGGGAAAAAACTGAGATGTTTTCCCTGGTTTTGAAAAAAATTCTGCAACATGTAATGAAAAGAGTCAAACCAGGAACACTGGAATAGAAAAAAAAAAAAAAAGAATCTGTTTCTCTTGAGATCACTTTATCTGCAAGATGACCCAGGTCTCTGGATGAACTTTCCCCAGGAGCCACCTGTGGGAGTACAAGACCTTTGGCAATCAGAGCTGCTTTTCCTACATTCTTTACCGTTAAGCAGCCAGTTCACACTTAGTGCTCTGCTAACTCTGGGGTTTCTAAGGTGCACACCTGTCCATTAGGAATGGCAACCAGACTCCCAACCATTTTACTTAGGCTACTGCACAGCAGTAGATGTTAATGACTTTGGAGTGTACTGTCTTTGTCAATAAGCTGAAATCTTGACTATGCAATTGACTGCAACTACATGAATTGCTATTTGGAATGAATTTTAATATATACACTTGTGTATATGAATACAACTAGCTGCACTTTCCCCATACGATCATGGTTGTTAACATTATGCCCATCTTAAGTGAACAAATTTGAATAAAATGGCTACGTAATACGTTCTGTGTTAACATCAGCTATTTAAAAAGCCCAAGGATTAAAAGTTAATTCCATCCTTTTAATTCAAGGGACATATAAATGGCATTCTGGGTAGAGCCAACTCCTCTTTTATCCATCCTTTCACGCTGCCTCCTCACTAATTCTTGGTTGTTCAAATGCTACCTACATAATAAAAGCCTTGAGTTAATTTACTAAGATTTTACACCAGTGCAAATGAAAGAAAGGAAAGTGCTAAACAAGGCAATTAGCACTCTGTTTAGTGCACTCCCAAAATAAATGTAGGCAATTTACAATTTGGCAAATGGCACTCTATCCAGATCCAACTCATTTATGCCTAAGGGGGTGGTACAGTTCATTAGGGGGAAAAAGTGTTTATATATATTATGCTATTGAGGCCCAACCCATTTTGTACTGCAGCAACAGATGTGACTCCTTCTGAGGTTTATTAGTGTTTCTTGCAGAAAAATGCCAAACTATTATGCTTTCAAAGAAAGGGTCCCAAAAGAATGCCTTTTACTATTGAATATTGGTAGTTTGCTTTACAAGTGGGGGGTGTCTAAGAATGTGTAGGAGATGGTTTGCAAAACTTACAGTCCTGTGTTTCAACCTCTTTGGTGGCTCGAAGCAAGCACCTGCCCTCTGATTCCAGTTGCTGAGATCTTCTGGAAGTGTGCACTTGAACTACTCCTGATTTGTTTAATTGACAGGAAGGTTGTTCCAACTCTTTCGTGTTTATTCTTGTAAGCCTCTTATTAGTGCAAAAGTAATAGATGTTGTTAATGCAGAATGACAACCAACATTAATATTTAAGATGCTCAAATGATGAAGATTAAATATGTGTTTATATTGCTTTTGAACAAAGGGCTTTATAAAATAGTTTGGAAGCACAATGGTGGGCTAAACTTAGGATCATTTTGCCCCACGATGAATCTCCCATTCTTTGAGATTCAGCCTGTATTTTAGAAGCATGAAGTTCTTCTAGTCCTTTTCATATGTAACTGTCACCTGGAACTTGTATTGCTGCTCAGCAAAAATATGAAAAATTGGCATCTGCAGAACAAAAGTGCAATAAAATCCATCAGCTTCTCTTGTATTTTTGTTTTTTTCCTGAGTCTATGTAGTTCCATTCTGAGATATAAAAAAGAAAGAGAGAAAGGAGAAAGAAAGAAAAAGAAGGAAAGAAAGAAAGAAAGAAAGAAAGAAAGAAAGAAAGAAAGAAAGAAAGAAAAGGCAAAGTAAAAGCATTCTTTTGTGCCCTCTAGCTGCTGGATGCACAAATGGAAAATAAAATTCTCTGATGATTAAATTCACCTAATCTGGCTTAGAGGGGAAATTCCACAATTCTTTTGAATGAAAAAAAAATTTTTTTTGCTCTGTATAAAAAGTTATTTATATAAATAAAAGTTTACCCTTTTTGGGTTAAGTGCACTTTCATTTTCACAAGACAAAGCAGTGTAATAATTCATGAGAGAGTCTCAGAAAATTAAACTGGGATATCATTTGTCTCAAGCAGCTAATTAATATGACACCCATATTTTGAAGTCTGCATGGCTTCAAGGATTGATGTCTGATTTTGCTTCTATTTATCATGGAAGTTAAGTAGGGATTTGCAGCCTAGAGCGACTTTTGTTTGTTTGTTTTAGGAACATCGCAATTGCTTTTGGAATTGATGGCAAAGTTAGGATGCTTATGTAAGTTTATGAAAATGCACAGAATGCGTGTATTTCACTTACAAGGAGACTTCTGCTTTAGTGTCACTCTTTGCATGTGGACTTTATCTAAATCAGTTGTCAAGAAAATATTGAGCTTTTAGATATAGGGTCATGATAGCAGTTTTGGTTATAGCCCTTTAAATTTAGGCTGCTTTTCAAATATAAAAATTGGCACTTCATGTGACTTGCTCACTGCTGAAATGGACAATGGCCTGTGAAGATGGAATAATGCCTTACTTGTTGCATAATTCTACAAAGGGAAGATCTGAATGCCCAGTTCATTGCACAATTCATTTATGAGGAGGAAAGGTCTCACAACTTGGCACATGCATGCTGTCCGGAATTGTGGAAAAGTGAAAGAGGTAGTTTGAAATTTGCAGGATTTAAAAAGCAATAGCAGTCTTATCCAGGTCTCCAATGAAAATGGCTGCAGAAATGCCCTGTATTTTTCTGTATGTGAACTGAAGAGTGTAAAGGTATGGGAGAAGGGAGATGAGGTGGGAAAGAAGTTGGGCTGCTTAATGATTCAAGGAAATGAAGAGTAGGTTCTTTTTCTTTCTTTCCCTAAAGTGAAGGCATAGTTCAGAGCACTCAATTTATGAGTCTCACAACCATTTCTAGTAATTCTTGATACAGAGGAGTGTTCACCAGCCAGAACTGAGTCTCAACAGATGTTCTAAGTGGCGCCTCCTGAGCTGCTCTTGTGTGGTGGTGAAATACAGAAATCAAGCTAAATCAAATTAGACAGCATAGTAAGAAAATAAAGGTCAGGTCCACCAGCATCTGAGGAAACAGCCTATGCCAATATGACCATCTTCAGTCAGGAACTAATTAAGGGATGATTGTCCTCCTCAGTGAAACCTCAAAAAATGCATAGTGGTGAATTATTAAAAACAGCAACAATAATAGCAACAAAAATAACACAAAAGTCTCACACTTGGCAGCATACCAGATAAAAAGACAGAGAATCATAATATTCAATGGAATTGAGTCTTTTGGATGGAGAGCGTCCCTAAATTCCAGCTCTCCTTTGTTTTAATTACCATTTTTCTTCCTTTAAGGGAGCAGAAACTATGCTCAGAGTCTGTCTTCTGTTATAGCTCCTTTACCTTTGTCTGCCTATCTCAGCTGGTATTTAATTGGTCAGCAATAGGAGGGAAGTCTCCTTTGAGGTAATGAATATTGACTGTTTATGTTGAAATGTCACTGTGAAAAGAAAGCCCAGCACCAAAGAGGGAGAACACAGTGTGAGAGTCTCAGACACAAAGGAGACACCGGTGAAACGGAGGCATTGAAAAGCAAAGCAGCTGAAATTCAAAGAGCAGATGTAACAGAAATGGCCTACATGTGTGGGAATTTTAAGCTAGCAGTTGACAGGTGAAAAAGTCATTATTTTACCTGTTATAACCGAATGTAATCGCGTGTTTTCCCTAACATGGCAGGGAGACCACGACTCACAGAGTAATTTTTGTTTCATAAATATAACAGGGTAAAATGAACAATAACTAATTACACAGTTTCTAGAAAGTCCAGAAGGAAAGTGAATGGCTACTTTGCTGGGACTACAGTGTCTCTGGATGGCTAGGTCCCACACTTTCAAAACACATTTTCTAGATCTGAAAAGTTTACAGGTAACAGTTGGAGATTTTTAGGTAAGCAAGGAAAGGGGAACTGGCATCGTAGGTCAAGTGCAGTGTGGTAACTAATTTATCTGAAAAATACCATTTAATGGTTCAACCCATGATTTCTGGTGTTTCTTGGGCATTTCAAGGTGCCAGTGAGCTCACATTTGAAATTGTGCTTCTTTAACCCACTCTGCTCTGGTCAAGCTTTCCACATTTAAATGTGATTTTGTTGCAGAGCTTTGGTTTTATTCACCTACAATGGATTCTATGTGTGAATTGGATTTTCCCTTCTTGTATTTCCTCCAAATGGTAATAAGCTGCATGAGTAATTTTGGAACAACAACAACAACAAAACAGCTAACAGAATTCCTACATGATTTCAATGCGTAGGAAGTTCTAGTGTTGCCAAGTTTTTAAGTTCAGGAGAACTTTTCCCATTCTCCCTTTGGACTTCATGAACATTTTGCAAATTTATGCTAGCCACAAGTATTGTATTTCTTGCCTATTTATTGCAGAAAGAGAGGGTAATGAAACAATCAGATAGCTATGTAACTGTTGAGTCACACTGATGGGAAAAAACAAAACCGGATAGAGAATGGAGACAAACAGAAAACTTGAGTTTCTGGTCCTCGTGAATAGGCAGTTGTATTTACAGGGTGGTTTTACTATTCACATATTCACAGTTCACATATTTGAACTTTATCATAATTGGGATCCGGTCATTACCAATTTCTAAGGCAAGAGCTCATTATCTTTCTTTTAGGATCCCAAATGAGAAAAGAGTTCTGTGTTTTTGTTGCCCAATCATTCAGTTATTTTTTTTGAAAAACCAGATAAATAAAAGATGACATCTGTAGTCACACCCTGTGGCACGCTCGAACCCTAACCTATGACACTCACCTAACTCGAACTAACAAGCAACGTGCCCCATGAAGAGTGATACTTCTTCATTAGTAAGATCCAGTTCACCTTTAAAAACCCCAAGTTCCCTGTTTGCATTAAGCTGGATTGAGACATCTTGGGCCTTTCAATGACATTTAGGAATCCTCCAAGACAAAAAGGGAAGTCATTACATCTTCAGTTCACCTGCAAAGAAGATGTCATTAAAAGAGGAAGCAAAATGAAGCCCTGTCAACTTGTTAGGGCCCAAAAGGTAATTCTGCCATCAAATATGGAGTGGGGAATGATACAGAATCCTATTATTACTGACATGAAAGAACCTGCTGGTGTCAAAGGTGTCCTTTGCCAGAAAAGTTCAGGTGTTGCTAAATTCATTAATGTGTCACTTTGAAAAGATGTGATGTCATTCCTGTTGTCTGTGGGGATGAAAACTGGAATCTGCTTACTCCTGTCAACACACTATCATCTTAATTTAGTTTGCTCTACACCTTATTTGCCATCTGTAAGGGGTTAAGGGTCATGGGCGATGGCTTCTTAAAAGGCTACTAATATTTGACATATATCATTTTAATCTACCTTTCCATCGCTACCCGCTACCACCAAAAAATAATGATGTTGTTAAATCAACACTGGTTGTGACAATTTGCTTGCACAAATTTTTGCTAATGACAATGACAAATTGTATTACTGATGATAGAAATACTTGCACTTATTCTTCTTTTAAGATTATGTACTTCCCTTTAGCCATGATAAGTTTTGATAAAAATTATATTTTTTATATCTCCAGCCATCGCAGTAGGTCTCTCTTTCTTCACTAATGAAATTTTTCTTCTAATTTCATTTCAATAGGTTTTCAGGAAGTATAAGGGGCTTTGTAAAGGGTCTCTTGATAAATGGGATCTAACCAGATACTATGCATTTGACCTGAAAAAGAATGTTTACTTGACAAGTTATGGTTCAATTTGTATCAGAAAATATTAAAATGCTTAGATGTAGGGAACAAAATATCAATGAGATAAAATCATTTTCTGACTAAAATAAACCATATTTTAGTATTAATGTAACATGTACTTTTCTAAAGATATGTGTTACAGATGAAGCTTACTAAAAACCAAACCACACTGTGATAAATTAAATTTTTAAACTTTGACTTGAACTATGACACCAGCTTGATAAAACTTCAGTTATTGTATGGAGTATCTCATTAAAAATCTGAATTGTCATTTTTATTCCTTGATTCAAGACAATATTTGCTTCCTTTATACTTTTCAAAGGATGAGGTGGCATTTTACCTTTTTGTAATTTTCTTCTAGAAAGTTTCAGGAGTCAAATGACAATGAGGAAATGAGAAAAGACCTTTCTAGCTAAGATTGCAGTCTGACTGCTATTAAAACATGTTGTTTCTACTAATTTGGGTTTGATTCTAATTATTGCTATTTGTTTTATACATATGGATGTTGAACTTAGAAAACACACCATATTATTACTTTCATACCTTTGATACCAATAAACACAACATAATTTCACTCACAGGAAAATAATGTGGTCACTTTTACATAAGTTTGCAGGTTCAGTTTGCTGGTAAACATGGAGTGTGGCTAATTTACTGCGCGGGACTACAGACTATATCTGAACTTCCCATTACTTTCACTACACCGTTTAGCACTCAATTTCTTTTGCATAAGACAGAAATATAATTTCTTAAAGCATAGAAGTTATTGTATGTGCAAACAGATATATTGTTGGTGCTCATTAAGCCTTGCCTTTTCCTTTTACCTGTTTTAATTAAAAATTGAAAGACTTCCCTAAGACTATCAAACCTGCTATAAGAGGTTTGCTGGTTCTAAGAAACAAAACAATGAAAATTCACATATGTGTGTATATATGTCACCAGTTCAAGTATTTAAAATTACTATCAGTAGTAGGTATAAAACACACATGCATGCGCATGCACACACACAAAGAGAGATATACATGGCCAGTTTAATGATATTTTTACTGTAGTCCTACACCAAGATGTGATTTTCTGCCGCAATTTCAGGATTCCACCGTGAATATCTATGCATGCACGGATATGCTGCGTGTAGACTCCCGAACGCAGCAGACACGGGATGCAGCAGAATTTTAGCGAGACGTAACTCCAGCATGCAGCTGTTGTGGGAACTGGGGTCAGCGGGGCTGGCCTTCATTGATATATGGAGCACTTAACCTAGCGAGAAGCACAGAGGTGGTGGGAAGGCTCCCCCTGGACGAGTTTTTCAAGTTGATCTGGTGGTTGTATTGTCGGTCTCTCAGGGTAGCAGGCAGGGGGCACACACTCTGGACTTTCACTTGGAGGGAGAAAGCAAATCAATCTTCGTGCCCCAAAGATGGAACTGCTGATGCAGAAAGTCACTGAGGCGCTGGAGTCTTGTAAGGAAGCCTCTGAGGAAATAGCTTCAGGCTTCCAGCAAGATCCTGGACTACATCAGAGCTCTCTGGAGACACGAGGGAGTTCAAATATAAATAGAAAGGGTGTTTATTGGCCTTGGCCCTGAGTTGGTGTGCTTTTTGATCAAGAAAGAGGAAAACCCAGCTGAAACTGTGGATATATCTGTGGACTGGAAAAATAAATATAACTGAAATGCTTTATTCTTCACTGGAGTGTAGCCTGCATCCTATTCAGAAAAAAAAAAAGTGCACTGAGATTAATATCAATCATTTTCCATAAGAGCTGTTGTAACTCTTTAGATAACAATCTAAATTTGCAGTTAGTGTTATTTAAAGGTAATATTTAATAACAATGATTGTTCCTGGTGATGTAATCTTGCTGTAGCATTCTTCAGTTGAGAAAATTTTCATAAAAAAATATTCTAAATTACACGTGCTAATGTAGTCAGTGACTAAATTGCTGTTGCAGCTTGGGAAGGGAATGCTTGTATTGAAAAGAACCATTTTAATGAAGTGATCATTTTAAGACCCAGAATAAAGGGCACAAGAGCTTTTCACAGTAGCATTCAGTGTAAACTGACACTAGCCTTGTTGCTGAATTTTCTCGCCCTTTGAAAGCCCCACCATTGTTCTCAGAGCACCCATTTGTGACTTAGGGATCGTGACACGGGGTTGCAGTACTCAAGATGAGAGTACCTGGCTGCAGAGCTCCTCTTCGATTTTGATACTTAGACTTTGTGGGAGTTTTCTTTCTTTGTTTTCTATAAAATCATCCAAAATTATCATACAGCATCACTGACCCCACATCTTCAATGTAACAGAAAGGAAAATTATTTGTGCAGGCCGTAGCAAAGGTGACGATCTCCTTGACTTTGCTCTGCATAGAGTTTTCAAAATACTTTCACTGAGTCACTTTGCAAAAAGAAGGACAGACAACGGGAAAAAATCCTACACTCATGTTATTTTTCATCATTCTAAATTGTTTCTACTCTCCTAACTAGGAAGGAATAAATGAAATATTTTCTGATGTGGTAAGGAGAAAATTTATTTTATTACTTCTTAAGCAGGGTAGGTGAATTCATTGAAGCTGCTTTTGAAACCTCTTTTTCTCTCACTGAAACAGTGCTCTTGGCAAGAGGCCCATAAAGAGAGCACTGTAGATGCTGAATTTTGTTCACTGTAGGGAAATTTGAGTTCTCAGGGACATGAGAGAAGACAAGCCAGTAATATCTGATATTGGCAGGATAATCTCTGGTTCAACCCTTTCTGTCTCCCAAAGCTCAGTTGCAGAGTTGGCTCTAGTAGGCCAGAGGCAGGAAGCTAACTGCAGAAAGCTGTGAAATGTAGGCAGCCTCCCCTGCAACGCTACCCCTGCTCACACCTTAGATTTCACAGCAACCGACTCTGCTTGCTTAATGTGGATTCTTGGTTCGAAATCTTTGCTCTTCAGTTGAGAAACAGCATAGCCACAACATTTCTGTTCTCATTCAGTGGGAAAGGATGACCAGTGTCTGTTTATTTGTTCCTGTGAAATGCAGACACTTGGCAGAAAGTGGCAGGTCAGGCATGGGGTATTTTGGTAGAACAGTGGCAGAGGCAGAAACCCACAGTGTATCAAGCTGTCTGATGCTAAAGGAAAGGAAAAAAAAAAAAATAGGGCATGCGCCTCAAGTGCTCCTTTATTGTCAGTGCTAAGCTGTGCCTCTGACATTGGCTTTGAGGAGGAAATTATGACATTTAAAAGAATCTCCCAAGCTTTATAAAAAGCTGGTGAATATCTATAAATATTGATCCAAAATGAGCGCAATGAATTATTTATAGTGAAATATACTTTCTTTGTCTTTCAGTTTTTAAAACAGATTTTTTCTTGCTTTCTCTCTCTTTCTAAAAAATTATGGTTAGACAAGCATATTTTTCCTCTATCATTTTAGAATTATTTCTTATTTTTAGAAAAAAATGTGTTATTCACAAAGAGATGTTAGAAGTTGGGGGAGGGTAAACAACAGCAATGCACACATCACCAAACTGAAAGCATATTGTGTATGTTCTAGTTTCAAGGAAAAATATAACTTGAGATTTAAAATTGAGGAGCAGTTACATAATTTGCTGTCATAATTGTGTTGATTTTGGTGTATGTCCTCGTTTTGCAGAATCCTTTAAATATTTTTATGTTTACTTGAATAAAAATAGGGATTTCATTTGTTGGAACAAATGATTCCAAATGAAAATATACTCTTGGGTAATGACAGCAAAATAAACAGGTGCAGTCAGCATCGCTCACAGTATGCCTGAGAGGGGGCAGCCCATTTACGTGGTAAATATTCTCAAGTCTCCCCAGGAGTTGAGCTTAATTGATCATGATTCTGGGTCATTTTTGGGCTGTCTATCAATATTTTCACAAGGGGCCAAAGGGTTCTACTCTTTCTCCCATTCTCTCTATACCCGTCACACAGATTTGTGGAAATTAATGCCTCATATTTTCTTGGATAAGACATTGATAAGGGTCACTAGGCTTTTAATATGGTTCTAAATATGCTTAGGTAAAAAAATGTTATTTTCTATTCTTTTTTTGTTTGTTTCTTCCCTGGTGAGTGTGCCTGCTCAGATATGTTGATTTTTGTTACTGATATTTGAAAATTTGATTAGCCTTTTAATTTCATTCTTGGAGTGGAATTGGAGACGTGGAAGTAGTCATTTTTGGAAGACTTTGACCTTGGTGCATTTTCATGCCTCATCGGAGAACCGTGAGTTCATTTAGTTCCTTGGGTTCACCAAGTGTGTAGTGCACTCCAGAGATTTGTGAAATATTGTTTAGAGGCACATTGAATTCACACATCTCCTAAAATATCATATTTGTCTGTTATTATTCTTCTGAAGTTTCCTTATGGTTTTTAAGGCAATCTTAGTTTCTCAAAAGGAAATCGTACGTTTCTCCCATTAAATGAAATAGTTCACGCATTTTCCTTGAAATAATTAAGAAATTCTTTTGTTCTTTTTTTGCATGACTGGGAATTGAATCTGGGACACTTTACCACTGAGCTTCATCCCCAACCCTTCTATGTATGTATTATGTATGTATGCATGCATGTATTTTGAGACAGTGTCATGCTACATTGCTAGGGATGGGCACAAATTTGTGAGCAGCCTACCTTAGCCTCCCAGCGTGCTGGGATTACACTATGCAATGTGTGCTATTGTATCCAGTTACAAGCAGGAATTCTTCTTAGACACCTCAAAATATATGTCAACACTAAGCTACATTTCTGTTGAAAAACACAGTATGGCATTGCACACAAAGTATGCAAGGGTTTTGGACTCAGAAGAACCAAGTTCAAACTCAGGTTCCACACTGGTTGCTTATGAACTAGAGAAAGTGACTTAACATCTTTGGTACTGTCTGTTCATTTGTAAGGAGTTGCAGCCCACACATTTGGATATATTCAGGGGTTCTCAAATAATTCTCTTTAGAAATTAAGAGAGGACTGTCTTTCTGTTAAATATGTATCGTCCTCTGCAACCCCTAGTTCCTCATAGAACATGTCTAAGCTCCTTCATTGTTCAGAGTTCCTCCAACATAACCCAGTCTCCCTGTCCTGGTTGGAACTCTCTCCTTCATGTACCTTGTGTTCCAGGACAATCAAGGTGCCGTTCCTCTGGAGCCCCAGTTTTATTGCACAGCTTCAACATCTTTCTGTCTTGTGATCATAACTGATTTAGCTTTCCTCTCTTCTCCCATTGTATTTTGTACCCAGGACATTCTGGCTGGGGTTAGAAACTGTCACTCTCACTTCCATAACTGTATTGTAAATTCCCTACCTCAGGACCAGGATCTTTGCCCTCTTTCTATCGCACCTCCTAGGACCTATCACGTATGCTATTCCACTGTGATGCACTCAAATACTCTGTTAGGGAGAGTGACCAAATACCTTATCCTCTCAACTGGGCCACTCCTCCAACAACAGTGCTGGATTTAGTGAATGTTGGAACCACAGGCAAATCAAATGATCTACAACTCAGATGTTAATAACAAACTGAGGTTGCCACTCAGTGTTTTAAACTGTTTATGAAACCAACAGCTCAAGATAGAACAATTCAGCCTTCATGATATGCGTGGCTGTGAGAAATGTCACTTTTTTTAATAGGATTTGTTATGTCTCCTTTCAGGAGGCTTGGTCCAGGGCCCTGAAATAACTGTAGTCCTTTAGACAGTTAGGGATTTTTCTTATTTTACTCAAACCCTTTACCTTGTTAGGAGCTTACTAAAAAGAATCTGTTTCCCAAACATAGGATGAACTAAAATCTGTGTTTAGAGAGTGGAGCAACCATTTTAAGAACTTAAAATATTGTGTCAGGGTCAACAGTACGTTAACAGCTGATTTGAATCTCAGGGTATCCACTCTGGATATCTATAAGAAGGGTTGACTTTGAAAAGCATTTGGTGACTCGTTTAATAAATGATTAGTGTTTGGAAGTGACTGTAGTGTACATA
The DNA here is from genome assembly GCA_004363535.1 of Dasyprocta punctata. Lineage (NCBI taxonomy): Eukaryota > Metazoa > Chordata > Mammalia > Rodentia > Dasyproctidae > Dasyprocta > Dasyprocta punctata. The sequence goes on from RJWM01008725.1 coordinate 13,813, forward strand.
CAAGATACTTCCAGGGACTCATTGGTCCTAGAATGGTTCGATTTATGTATGAGTGACTACTACATGAAAGATGTTGCATTTCTTTAATAAAGTCTACAGTAGTATGATAGGTTGCCTTTGTCCACCTTATTTAAATCTCACTAATAAATTTGGCATATGAAACAAAAATTATGCTTGCAATATAAGCAGTAGGCTTTCTTAAAATGCATAGACATCCTAAGGTTAATCTTGTTACTGAAAAAAGAAATTTTCTAACATCATATGTTAATCCCATTATCTTTAATGAATTGATTGCTTCTGAATGTTGTGGACAGGGACAAATTTTACATTAAGAATTTCTGTACAGACTGAAAATGTGACAGTTCAGCAATGTTGTTCACGCCATATTTATGTAATGCTTTTTGCCCCATGCATGGATGCATTTTTTGCATGGAAAGTTTCAACTTCAGACATTAACATTTTCTTCTTAGCTGTCTGTTCTAACAGGGGCAAGCCAAAAGCACATAAATGCCACATCCCTCAGACAATTGTGTGAATAATTCTCCCTAGGTCCATTCCTTCTGGGTTGTGGCCTTAGCTCCCAGTGTTCACAGCATTAAGAGGGTTAAAGGTGCTGGCATGGTGAATTTATTGTTGACATCTCACAGTCCTTTAAGGCAGGATCACTAATGGGTGACCTTGGGGTTCGACCGTTCCAGACCCAAGAAGATCAAGTCTCACACCCCTCCTGCAAGTGTGGTGACCTCTCTATTCTCACTCTCCCTGCCCTAACCTTTAACTCACTGATCTTTGACCAAAGTATTAAGCAAACACCTGCTTGGGTCTGTGGTGAAAGACTGTGAACTTCAAGATCTACCATAATTTTACATGAATAAGCTTTGGTAATAACAATGATATATGGTGTATGTCTGTGGACATGCTTACAGTAAGTAATTATATTGTTCCTGACCACATATAACATAGATTCTGTAACAGCCCCTGTGTACAGTGAATCGATGCTAATCAAGTTGACTGAAGTATTAATGAATTGTTTGTGGATACACTAAGGCTTCTACTCTTTGCATTATCATTGACAATAATGCAATAATATTTATTTCGTATTAATACAAGAGACCAAATCTAAACTTGAGTTTAGGATATCTTAGATTCACCATTGATGGCAACGCTGCAAAACGCAGTAATGCTTAACAGAGGTACCAGGAATCATTTAAATTAATCAAGTCAAATCATTTAGATAAAAAGTTGATGAAGTCATCTGAGATGAATTTTGCACTTTAGAAGAGAGAGACACAAATGCTACCTTGAAAAATCACTCTGAATACTTTAATTTAAAAAAAGAAGCAGACAGCTATGTGTTCTTGTGAATTTTTTACTTGTATTTTGTAAAACAGGTTCATCTGTGATGATGAGATTTCCTAACATACAAAATCCCAGCAAAATTTCTATGGACAATTAAGGAAATCTTGCAGTATGAAGAGTGATGTGTTATCCTCTAGTAGTTATTAAGTAGTCTTTTACTGGTGTGGTGTAAATTGTTAGGGCTCATCTTTATGCATCAAAATAAATTAGGTAAATAAAAATTAAGTCAACCAATTCACATGTAACTATTGGTTATATAAATATTTTAGAATGAAATTATACACTTCTGAAACATGACTTTTATAACTCCCTAGTTAGAAACCTTTAATTAATTTACAATTTTGTTTTAGCAAGTAAATATGTTCAGCCCTCCTAGGGAGCACAACTTTCCAGACACTTGACACTGAAATGCAATTATGTGAAATAAGCAGGAAACTTCAGACTTCAACATATATCTGCAGCTTTTTGCAATATATTACAATGCTCAAAACTTGGAATGAGTCACTTAATGGTACTGCAGAATGATATTCAACAAATCCAGATTTTTTTTCCTGTAAATTAAAATTTATAGTGTTTTTAGAAATGTAATGAACTATGTAGGTTTGGGCCAAGTTTGTCACTTTTTTTTTTTCAGATTTTAAATTGGACCTATGAAGCAAAGCCAAAATTTAAAGTCTGTACATCATCACCTGTCCCTTCAACTCCTTATTGTCATGTTAATCTTCTTCTCCGTGTTCACAGCCTTACACTCTAATTCGCAGGTGTTACTCTTTGGCTGCCTGGGGAGGCGGGAACTATTTGTATCACCATTTTATAAACAGGAAAACTGAAACAGAAGTCACCTACCTAGTAACTGGCAGAGCTGAGATTTAAATTCAGGCAACTTGACCCCCAAGTCTTTCTCATGACCACCATAACAATTGCCTTTCAATCACAGTAATAAACCCATTTAGAAACCCATACACCTTGGTTTCTCCTCCCATCACCCTGACATGTCTGACACTGCCATAGATCAGTGGGGGCTCTGTCAGCTTCCTCCATAACTTCTGGACACCAAACACCGATGTTTATTTAGCTTCATTTCCCCCAAGCACTTAGCACAGTGCCTCTCACTCAGCAGACATCTTAAACATATATCAATAAATGAAACTAAAATTGAAATGTATATAAATTATGAAAATGAATTCTTCTATCTAATTTAAATGATGCATGCTAAGTATCTGTCCATGTTATTTTGATGTCTAGGTCTATAGAAGAAATTTTGCTAATAAAATGTTTCCTTAGAAAGAAACATCATAGTCTCTTTATCAAAAGTCATGCAAAATGTTGGCACTGTTTAATCTGCACCAATTCTTGGGCATGGGTATGCCTATTCTGGCAAGGATATTGCCTAACACAACCGAGATCATGATGTTTATATGAGTCTCTTTCTTCCCCTTACATGGCCTGAAAATAAGGTAATCTGAAAGCTGAGAGTTCTCATGCATAAGACAGTAATGCCAAATAAGATAACTTGCTAGATTCAAAAGGGAATATACATGGGTGTAATTCAATGAGAGAGTTGAGAAGATTTTCCTGATAAATTTCAAGAAAACTTTGAGAAAACACTTTCAACTTGCTCATTTTGTAATCTCTGCCTATAAGTTCTGAATTTCACATTAAAACAAAGTCTTAAAATTAATGCAGAAGTTATTGAAGACTTGAGAAGAATAGGAGGAAAAAGTCACAACCTTTGTAAAAGTGAATACGTTTTCTGTAGGTGGCACTTAAACCATGGTGTCTTTTTCATCAAAATGACAATGAAAGAAGTGAAACATTGCAAATTTATGCTGACATATAAAGACAAGTGTTCTTAACTCCTTCCCTAGTTGCTTTCATGTGAAAAATTTCATAAACGAATTTCTGCACCAATATTGTACAGTGATTTCTGCTTTCCTCAAATGTGTTTATTAATCAAATGATTCAAGTTACCCTCTAAAAAATTTTACTTAAATGAAATTATCTTTTACTAATAGTGTAATAGAAGCTTGAAATAGTTCTAGATAGAATGCATCATGATTAGACAAAAATATTTATTGTCAGGAAGAAAAGAATTTTAGATATAGGTTATGAAGGAGAAAAAGGATAGTCATTGCTTACTACAAGTGGGTTCAGAAACACAAGTATTCAGAATTTGCAAAGTAGAAATTATTAAAGGAAATCAGCAATCAAAAGCTTTCTTAATGGCTACTTATGAATATAAGTGTGCATCTGGACACATATATGAAAATCTCTTAAGAAATTTTAGCATAGACATTATAAAGAGAAATTCAAAGGTATAAGGATGATTTGAAGAGTATTCCTGAATAAAAAATGTGCATCAGTCAAAAGCATCAATAAATATGCCTTTTTCATATGCAAATGACAATTTCTAAAATAAAGGAGGCATTGTTTAATAAATAGTGAGATAATATTCTTGAAAAAGGTTAGCAGTGATTACATAAGTTATCTCCTTCATAAAGAAATTTAGAGCTCACAGTTGCTCTTTTCATTAAAATGGGATTCACATCTAGACTCATGCTGAAAGCCAAACTGAATTTTAATTAGAGATAGTAAGTAATTATAACATTTAGGAAACTGAAACTATTAAAGACTGCTGGTATCATACTACTGTATATAAAGGTTGGGTAGGGAAATGCAAATCACATTAAAGGCAATAAGTGGTAGGTAGGAAGTTTGTAACAAATGGATAAATTTTCAAGCTAATCAGATCAAAATGAAAGTTTGTTTTGGACTGGTTAAAGACCTTGGATCTATAAAAATCCAATTCCTTTTGAGATGGTTACAGCGTTCTCTCTTGACCCCACCTCCTTAATAGAGTAGTTTTTTCCTAAAATTTGGTCAGGGGAAGGGAAAGAAGGTAGGGTGAACTGTAATTTATATTTTTCAAAAGAGACAAGCAAAACTTTCCCCGTTTTAATCCCCTAAGCCTTTTTTTTTTTTAAAGGAGGCACATTGACATTTCGAGAGAAATTACTACCCTAAAGTCAAGGGCAGAAAAAAATGGAGAGACAGACTTCCCCAACCTGTACAGCCCAGAGGGACCAGCTGACGCATAGAAAGCAGAGACTCAAGCCATTAGAGCTGGGATTGGGGCTGACACTGACCTACACCAGCACCCGGCATTGTCCCGCCATCTGCACAAATGTGAACTTTGCCTCGAAAACTTGGCTTCTCAATTAACATGTCCAGCTGGGGGAGAATTCCGTCATTTCCCTAATATCCTTATTGCTACTAGCTTGACATATTAATATTAAAAATATATGTGCACAGATCAAGGATTTTCTTAAGCACTTTTGTTTTTATTGCAGATAATAGGCAGGAGGTGAAAGCAGACACAATATAATTTGAAAACCATAACCCTGATTAGGCGCTGATTGGAACGCTGTTATACCTTACATTTAAAACCTTTTTATTATTAGAGCTAGCTGTCAAAACCAGGCTCTGAATCTCTTAGGAAATAGATGCAAGGGCATGTGATGCTTCGCTACTTCAGTGCAAATAAATTTATAGTTCAAAGTGCCATTTTCTTTGAATACGTCCTTAAGTATCAGACAACTGTCATATGCATTGCTGAGGTGTTTGTAAAGATGTTTCGTCTGGCTTTAATTTGTTCTCTTTTAATGGACACTCATCATCATTCTCAATTATTGTTCATTTTAATGTGTTATACATTGACATGGTAAAGAAATAAAACCATAGTATCACTGTTTGATGATAAATGGGCAATATTTGTGAAGATAGGAGGTGCAGAAGCTATTATCTCTCATCTTAGCAAAAATGGACATAAAAGGGGAGATTTTAATATAACCTCAAAGTGAGCAGGGACCACCCGAAGTCTCTTGGATAAAGGTTCGTGTCTGAATACTTGCTACCTGAGTTCAAATCCTGGTCCTTCTCAACTGGTTGTGCAACTTTAGCAATTGATTTAAAACCTCTGTGAGTTTTCTCTTTAGAAAAGGCTGGTAGTACCAGGTGTCTATAAAAAGATAAAGTGAGATGATACATGTAAAGTGTGCAGAAGGATGCCCAGTGAGGAGTAATCACTCAGTCATATTAACTAGCATTTCAGCAAGTAATTGCATTACAACATTATCCCACAATGATTTTAAAGTCTCATTTTAAGTACATATCATGCCAAGGAACTCACTAAATTCTCTGGTCATCATTTAAAACAGCTTTATCTGTCAGAAACTTGCTTATAGTATTTTTATGTGCCTTTGTTTGTTTTACCTTGTACCCCTTTCTATCTCATATATCACAGAGAACCAACCAAATATCTGACCTACGTTTTGTAGGCACTGCAGTTATATAACCTGTGTTGTTCCATATCTCTTCCACAGAAAAAATCCTCAAGCTTCTTAGTTGTTCCTATTTACCAGATGGAAATTGTCCAGCATAAAGAACTGCTCTTTGCCCAAAACTTGCTCCTTGGTGGCCTAGACTTTTCCTACAGCTGTCTTTAGTAGAAGAGTTTGAATGGTGTGTGATGATGGTCTAGGCTTTGCAGCCAGGTAAATTTGGGTTCAAATCTGGTCTCTACCACTTTGGATCTGTGTGACTTAGGCACAGGTTAACTTTCTGAGCCCCAAGTTCAACATTTGTGAAACTGTGATGACGTTTTGAGCCCCTGTCAGGAGGCTTGTCAGGAGGATGGAAGGCAGAATACACAAGAAGAGGAAGAGACCAACTCACAACAGCTGTGATCTAGGGCTACAGTCTCTTTTCCATCACTTTAGAACTATACATAGTTTTCATTTTTGTGTCTCAATGGTGACAAGACACACAAACCATAACTTACCTCTTGGTTTCAGAGGAGCTATCACCCATTAAACACATGGGAGAGCAGTGAGAAAGACAGGGAAAATTTCTGGAAGAGCACTTTCACAATGGAATTTGGCATGATAGTCATAAATGTGTCCCAAATGAAAAAGCAACAGACCTCTTGGAGATGCTGAATGAGGCCATACAAAGATAGTTTTGCAGAGAAGAAGAAGTAAAAGCTAAGTAGCCTGTCGAGTAAAATCGTTAGCCAGGTACTCATAAGTCTAGGTATGAGTGACCTACAGGCAGGGGAACCTGGACAAGAAGAGCAGGGCAGGTGTGGGGCCAAGAAAAAAGACAGTTTGGAGGAAATATTTTTAGGTAAGGATGGCAACTGCAAAGACGATTTGTGGGGAACCCAGGCAGGAAGCTGGCAGGGTCACTGACCAGGCTTTTGTGTGATGTAAACCATTGCAGGCCTGTTGAAACCTCTTCTCATCCTCTGTTGGCCGACTGACCTCTCTTCTTCCTCACTAGGGGTAAAAGCATGCAAGAAGATAAAACTAAAGCAAAAACTGAAAATACGAACTTACAGAGCTGGTCTGATCTTCAACTCCATTCTTAGTCACTGTTTTCTGGACAGCTTTCTAGTAGAAGTACTTGAAGTAGCTTCCAGCCACCTCCTTTAATATGCAGAAAAACTAGCTCTAATACCATGCTTTTGTTCAAAAATAACCACAGAACATGACTCTGTAAAATATTATATCTTCATGGATTTTTGTGCTCAATGGGATTGTTACATTAGAGCAGTTACTATTGTCTTTGTGTGTTTTTAATGGTCCTTGTAAGGTATTAGCTAATTTGTGTCCTTTCTCCTAGACTATATTGAAGTATTTATAAAGACTATATCCAAACACTTGTAATGTTGGTAACAAAACTTTGAGTACATGAATGCATTGATCAAATATAACACATGTGCGCACAATTGTTTGTAGGAGTAATGATTCAATTTTGTACATACATACATGTCTACTTTCTTATGATCACCATTTGTACAAAATTTCAGGCAAATAGAAACGCTACTATCCAAGTTTCAGGAGTAACTGTGGAAGACGAAGACAAGAAGTCCCTCCCTAAATGCTAGAATGAATTGTACCAGTGCTGATGGTAGAATTGGAGAGGCGAGGAAATAAATATTGGCCAAATGTATTCTGCATGCCATGGTTCAGGTTTGGCAGTTTTTACATACATATATCACTTCTGTTTAACTCTCATGACAAACTGAAGAAGCAGATACTATATACTTGGTATAGTGATGAAGAGTCAGGCTTTTGAGGTAACCCATCAAAAGTTATTAAAATTGTCTATGACAGGAACAGGCTTTGAACTCACACCTACCTGGGAAGGTTATAGTCATTAAAACACATCCCACTGAGGGCTAAGAAACAAAACATCTGGTCAGGGATTTATCAAACTCTATCACATAGCAATGAACCCAAACTTAAGGCAAAAAATCATCTATCTGTCAGTCTGTCTAATCTCTGGTTCATACTATCTTTATTGAGTTAAATGGAGAAATTTCTGTCCTTGCTGAGCCTTGATGTCTATCTGTAAAATGTGAGATTTGGGCTGAATTGTCACTAATGTCCCTGCATCTCTAATCTTTGATACTTTTTCATTATCCCAGTATCAGTCCCAGTATCCATGCACCTGGTTCTCTGTATGCTCTCTGAACATGATGCGTAGGTTTGTCTCCTGGTGGCATGTAACATTGCGAAAGGAAACCTGAATGCGTTTTAGCAATACACCCAGAGTTTCACTCCACCCTGGTCACTAATGATATCTAATCGAGACATGATCTGAAAGGTAAACAAACCAACAGAGCCTTTGTTTTTGTGAAGCAAGAACTAAGGGTTATTGATTATTCTTCTGACCCAGGACGGATCTGTATAGATCCGGGGAAGATTGATGGCTCTTTTGATCTGAGGATAAGCTGAGCCTGACAACACAATGCCACGTTAGAACTGTACTGGGTGTACGGTACCTGCCAGCCTCAGCCTGGCTTCTTTTACACCGTTTCTTTTCCTTCTGAAAACTGTGGTCCGTGATATCTGCATCATCACAAAGTATGTCATCATGAAGAGTTCCTTCTGGGTGCTTAGTCAGGGTTCTTTCTGATCATTAGGGATTGAAAAAAATATTAATGATATTTTAAGTTGTATCATCCGTATTTTCAAAGCCTCATGGAAACAGTACATTTATTCATTAGGATGGAATCCAGGCTCTGTGTTTTCATGTGTCTGATTTGTCTTTTCCGTATTAAAACAATAAACAGATCAACTTGGGATAACGAGATCTATTCCCCTTGTATATATGAGTCTCAGTTTCCTGCATAGCCTTACTATTTCCTCTGCTCAGCTATGGAAATGGTGATGATACTGGGTGTGACATAGACCCTTAGCTGTGGCTCTTGGTTTAATTTATATTCTGGGTATTGTGTTGGGTATTTGGTGCTGAGAGTGTCTAAAAGGCCTGCTTGTTGTCCCACTGGCTCTGGGGTTTACTGACTTTCAGGAAGTATCTGGTATCCTACCTTTAGCAAAGCAAAAGGGTCTATAGGAGCCCAAAAATGTCTACATGAAAGATCCACAGATGTAAATGAAAAGGTTTAGAGAAGGATCACAAGTCATTACAAAAATGTGGGTTTGAGGTTTAAGCATTTTTTTACTTGGAGTGATCTGAAGAAGTAGGAAACTGAGGATACTAACCACCTATTTATTTGCATAAAGTTCCTTACTTTGTTCAACTATTAAATATTTATACAAGCATCCACATATCAGTATTGGTAAGTATATATTGTACATTTCTTTAGTTTTCAGTTGTCACTGTTGGTATATTATTCACCCCTAATGACTTCTTTCTAGTGAGGCAGTTCTAACTTGGAGCCTCATACTGCAGTGTTTCACTACTCGAAATGATTGACCCCATGTTAACTCAAAAGTGTAGCCAGGATTTGAGGGATGTGAGAGCAGGGATTACGAGCTGTGAGATTTATTCACTCACCCAAGAAATATTATTCTACTGCTGATATTTTAAGGGGTATGCTTAATTTTTAAACATGATCTCTTAACCCATACTGATTAAGTCATTGACCATGTTATAGAAAGAGATTGCATTTGATTAGCTGTAGATTCATTATTTTTTTGTCTCAGCCTGCCATTCTGCCTCCAGGTCCTTGAGATAATTTAGACAGGTGTTGTTTTGTGCTTAGGGCGTGATTCAGATAGTGAAACGATGGCTCCTGATGCTTGTATGTCCCTAGTTTTCTCCCTTATTTCCACCCTGGCTGTCATCAGAAGATTCCTGATTCCAGGCACAGCAAGTCTTTGTCTTCAGTCTACCATGCTATTCCTCACTGACCCTTGTAGCAGCAGCTTCCTAATAGTACCAAACCCCACTTGCTGGTTTGCCCTGCAGGGGTCACATGTGATCACCAAATGGGTATCAGAAGTGACCAAAATCAGGTCACTTACCAACATATAATGTGATATACTTCCCATAAGGTGTCTGGACTGACAGACTGTTATGTCTGTAGAAACAATTGTTGGGAAATATTTTCAACCTTGCAATATGGCCAACATACTAATACGCAGCATATGTTCAGTTGACCTGTTCTATGAAGTGGTTCCAGTTTCATCAGGAAACAAAAGTATTATTTTTTCTTCCAAAACATTTCCAATAGATTTTTCTTCCATCCATACTTTACTTTGCAGTATTTCCCTAAAGGTTCAGAGATGGCTACAGTGAAAACAACATAATTGTAATAAATCATCAACATCAAGGTAAGGAAAAGAAATCAAGTCAAGAAGAAAAGAAGACACTGATGTATTATCAAAATTGAAGAAGTTTATGATCAAAGAACACAAAACTGTGGGTTTCCTAATGGTCAAGACAAAGAAAGGGTCTAGATTAGCTGTCATCAGTGAAAGAAAGACTTTCCTCTGATAAAAAGGCAAATTCTATTTTCCTGACTCTGGAAGCAAGGAAAGAGGTAAAGAAAAAGTTACACAAGAAATATTGGATAACTGATGTCTTAAATATAACATTATGTCTTCAATTGCCTTGTGAGACTAGCTAGTATTCCTCCGTGCAGTAACAAGCCACAGTTATTCTGGGGTGATTTTCCAGATAGAATAATCACTTCCTTGTGATGTGAATTTATGGGAGACTGAAAGCTTTAACTTATTTGATTCATCTAGACAATATCAGCAAACCATGGCCAGCAAACTCAGCCCACTTTCTGATTTGTATATACAGTCTTATTAGAACACAGTCTGCCTGTGTGTTCACATGTTATCTATGGTTACTTTTCAGCTTCAGTGGCAGCAACACTGGATGGCATGGAAAGCTTATGATAATGACAGTCCAGTAAGATGCAGAAAAAGTTTACTCATTTCTGCTCTAGAGAATGACATCAAAACTTCATCATTAGAACAAACCAGGATTTGCTTACATTCAGTGGCTCCCAGAGGGGTAATGCAATCAAATTACTATCTGCCACTAAGAACTTTGTGCAAAAGAATCTTTGCCATTATAGAATAGAGGAAATGGGGCCAGGTACTAGTAACTTTCATCTAGAAGGATAGAAGAGAGAGCTTATGCTGTGCATGAGATAACTTCAGGGAGACAAACCTGGCTGAGGCACCTGGTAGAGAGATGTGGAAGCATAGTAATCAAAATGAAGGCTGTTGATGCTATTGGAGTGAAGAGCATGAGTCGGAGGGAAAAGCACATTTGCAATGAGACACCAGGAAGCACTTCCCTTCTAGAATTTACCTGTGATCAACTCAGTGGAGGTGCAGAAGGCAGAGCTCTACCATCTCCCTTGGTTCTCTAGGCAGTGTAAGGCAGTCTACTCACTGTCTACACACAGAATGGTGCCAAAAGGCAGATTCTTGACTAAGACACAAAAGAAGCTATGATGAATATGGTGGCTACAGATTTAGACATAGGCTCATAGATTATATTTTGCTCACTTTAAAAACACATACATGAGGTATTCCCAATAGAACTAAAAGAATGATAATTAAAGAAAACAGTGATACTGCACTGGAGATGGAACCAAGGGCATATGCATTGACTTGCAATTCCAGCTTTTTTTTTGGGGGGAGGGTGGGTACCAGGGATTGAGCTCACAACCTTGCGCTTGCCAGGCAGGTGCTTGTACTGCTGAGCTAAGTTCCCAGCCCCAATTCTGGTTTTTTTTTTTTGATTTGATTATTTTGGCATCTTGCTAAGTTATTAAATTGCCCAAAACTTGTTATCCTCCTACCTCAGCTTCTCAGCTTGCTGAAATAATGGGGATGCATGCCCACACCTACCTAAAAAGAATGTTTTTTTTAAACCTATTTTTGTGCCATTACATGTTGTCCTCATGCTTGAATTATCTTTGTACAAGATGAACTGAAGGAGCAAGAGAAAATGAAAATAGGTAGTGAGATTAAAAAGACTTTATCCAAGACATTATCTTTGAAAGGTTTGATTCTTATACTTTTTTTCTTCTTAATAAAAGTTAGAAAAGTTCACAAACTTTTTAAAAATCTGGAGGAATTTCACCTGGTACCCAGTCTTTCTGTTTGAGATCTTTTTGGTTTTCATGCTCTGATTATTTAAATTGTGTGATATATGCTCGATCACTTTTGTATTTAATTAGACAGAATACCTACAACTGAACCATGAATATACTGAATGAGTATCATGGACATATTTTTGTTTAACAAAACTTCCTACCAAAATATAGTGTTTCCTAGTGTGAAAATATTTCTCCTTTAAAATTATCATTGTTTTAAGGCAATACATACTATCAAAAATCCTTTTGCAACTTTAGTGAATCAACAATAGAATAATAATAAAAGTGAAGACCATAGCACAGAACTTAGTATGTTTATTGAACTTCTCATGTGTGGCCTATAATGTTGGTGCTGGGGAAAACAGAAGTGTAAGAAATTATGGTCTTTCAAAGTGAGTAAGAAAATTATGTCAATGGAAATAAAACTAGAAATTGGTGATTAGTAAATTGTGCAATACCATCAATTTGGTAGAAAACCAAGTAGTTGGAAATTAATTTATCCCAATTGATTGGGATAAAACAATTGAAAAAACAGTTATGGAACATTCGAGATTATACCTCATAATTAATGATAGAAATACATTAATAAGTGGCAAATCTTAATGACTCATATAATCTATCCATTATATGAAAATGAAAAAAATAGATATAAACGTAGTAATAAATATAGTTCCCATTAATATTTCATTATTGTAGACAATTTTTAATTCTACTAAAGAGGAATATGTTGACTATTCCTTTACTGTTCACTTTTTTTTTTGTGAGTACCAGGAATCGAACTCAGGACCTTGTGCTTGCCAGGCAAGTGCTGTGCCACCGAGATATATTCCTGGCTCTACTGTTCACTTTTTAAACAAAAATGATTTTTTTTTCTCAAATTCTCAAATATGTTGAAGTTAAGGTGAGATAAAAATGTTGCTTAAAATAATCTAATACCGTGCTAGTATGTGTTTGATCTCAAACAATAGTGTGACAAATTCAGCAGCTTCAGGTTGCAGATTGTGGTAGCTTTATTTTTCTTATTTCCATGCCCTCAGAGTCTCAAAGAGCTCCTGGCACAAATTAGGCATGCAAATAAATATTTGAATGAATCAAGACAGAAGCGAGTATAAGAAAAAAGTTATAAAACTTTATGAAGCCCTATAGCAGTGGAAAATGGCCATGGAGACAGGGGAGCAGTCTCTTTCCTTCAGTGCAAGCTTTCTTCTTAATTGTGTTACTCACTGTCCATTGCAAAATGGACAAAGTACATAGTACTGCAGCTTAAGGAGGAGATATATATTTTGGTTCATGGATTCCGAGGATTCAGTCCATGATAGGCTGGCTCTAAGGCATTAATGGCATGGCAGGAGGGTATGGTGAAGGAAAGCTGCTCAATCCATGGCAGCCAGGAAGATGAGAGACAGAAAGGATCCTGAGACAAGAATATACCATTCTGACTCACTCCCAGTGACTCACCTCTTCTAAACAAGTCCCACCTCATAAACTTTGTACCACATTCAGCTGTGAACCTCTCAACGGATTAATTACGGAGTTGCACAGTGCCCCAAAAGAGCCACTTACCTTCCCGAAGCATCATCTTGGAACACATGAGAATTTTAGAGGACCTTATAGATCCAAGCCATGGTACTAGTACTCTAAAATGTCCAGACAAATGGCATACAGCAGCATTGACTGGAAAACAGAACACTAACTCCCTTATAAATCATTGATAATATTATGAACTGATGAATGAAAATTTTCTGTCTTTAATTTTATGATTTATAGAGTTCGAATATTGCTCAACAACATAGCTATTCTAAAGTATAAATTATCTCAACTTTTCACATTCAGAAAGAAAGCAGTCTTCTGTGAATCTAAAAATCATGTGACTTCCTTAAGAGTGAAAAGTAAAAATAATAAAGTTGAGTTTTAAATCTCCTTCATTTTTTTAAAAAAAATATTTATTTACAAAGTTATTAAGCAGAAGTTTACAGCCTTCACTTTTCTATCAAGCAGGCTATTTAGAAAAGGTATCAGTGACTGCATTTACTACATGGGAAAATGATAAAACCAAAGTGGGAAAGTGTAGGACTGAAAATATTTCACAAGTGGCGGAAGGGAGATCAGCGCCCAAATTTAAAATGTAGTAAAGCAAATAATTCAGTGGACACCATGCTCCTTACCAACCTGTCCTTGAGCACTGACTAAGCATATTTACTTCTTCTTTATGCCCCAAGTTTATAAAGGGAAGGACAACATTCATGTGTTAGCAACTCTTACTAACTAGAAACAGAAGGCCTAGAAAACCAATTTAAATGATCCATGATATTTGTACCATTGCAAGGTTAGATTTTAAAAATGCATTTCTTTGCACTAATGCTTGCAATTTTTGCATACACATATTCTTCACTTAGTGGAAAGAAAACAATAAAAGTTATCATAAAAAACTATTTTAAACAGTTCATTTTTCCTTTGAAGATAAGCCATATGCTTAAAAGTAAGTGAAAACTTAATGGCAAGTAAGGTATGTTTAAAGAGTTGAAGTGACTGTGATTTTCATAGATATTTATACTACATAGGAATTTCAAGAATTATTCGTTCACCCAGTGTGATGTAAGTCAAAAGTTATATGATATTGCCTGAAATTTACCTGATTAAGAAATATGCACCTTTCACTAAATGTAATGTTCTCTTGGAAATCAATGGTGATTCTTGCCATAAACCATGGAATACGTCAAAGTCAAGGATTTCTGTTTCATGAAAGCATATAAAACTAAATTTTAAAGTATTATTGCCAATGTAGTGCAGTAAAGGCTGTATCTTATGCCACAGACATTCCACTAAAATGCCTTAATATATGGATCATTTGATCTATTTGTCAATCCCTACTTTAAAACAAGGAGATCCAATTAGCACACTCTCTTAAATTGCAAAAATGATTGTTCTTATTAAGACCTTGAGAGTTTCAAAAGCTTCAGCTTCTCTCTTTATTTTGCCTATAAAGTTTTCTGGGATTTTTTTTTCCTCTTCTTAAATGAAGTGTTACATGATCCATACAAGGAAGCTCCCGTGAACTTCATCTGTAGATATTAACCAGCTGGAATAGCTTTCTGACCATTGTGGAAACATGTAGATAATGAAGATGTCACTTAAAATGTACATGCATTTGGGATTTGTGAAAAGTAATATATAGCAATAATATCTTTGATCATGGAACGAACTCAGCTATACAGGAACTGTGTCCAGGGTAGTTATCATCAGCCCATTTTCTATTCCCTGTGCACAAATCATTTCATGCATTTTACAACCCAAGTCCCGATGTTGGGCTTCAAAAGCAATTTCAGCTGCAAAATAAGGTGCTTTTCTTCAATTTTCAAGCCATTTGTATGAGGTTAGTGTTGTTTACCCACCTGGTACACTGATATTTACATACCCCTTTAAAGAAAATTGGTAGGTATGATTTATGGAGTACTGTAAGAGCACAATTTTCCATGTAGTGCACCTAATCTGAAAGGGCACTTGCAAAGGTCACTCTGGCCATACAAATACCAAGTCTTCTCTTTGGAATAAGTTAGGATATTCATTTTTCTTGGAAAATGTCAGCAGCACCCTACGCCAGGGGTTAGTTTATGCAGATAAATTCGTAAGCCTTTAATCTTAGAGCAAAAATACTATACACAAATGTAAAAGCACTCCATCTATCACTGTTTAGACCTGTAATTTGTTTTTATTTAAATCTCAAGCCAGGGTGGGGTGGGCAACAGGACCATTAACATGGTATCTCACATATAAGCCGAGATCAAGGCCCGTAAACATGCTGAGATTCTTTGCCCAGGTGGCTGGCATGCGGGGTCGCTGGAACATAGGGCTGATCTTTCTGGCTGCTTCTGCACTTGCTCCTTTTGCAGCTAGGGGCTTCCTGTGCAACTCTGCATGGGAAATGGCCCAGGAAGTTTTCTCTCCCAATCAGTGTTGTCCCTGTTCGCCGAAGAGCACTAGTCAAATTACAGGTGCGGAAGACATCATTACTTGTTATTTAAAAGGTTTTCCCCAACCCGTGGAGAGAAAAACCAACAGAGAATGTCCTTTAGGAATTTATTTACTTTTTAAAAGTAATAAGTACCTTAAAAGAAATGACCATACTGGTTCCATAAGGTATCATCTCAAATTCTGAGACTTTAAACATTTTTGCAATTGATAGGAGAAAAAATGTATTTCCAAAACAAAAATATGATCCCAAATCCTGATTCTTAGGAAAAAAATACACAAATACAAAAGGAGAAGTGAATAAAGGATAAAATATGTCCATGAAATATTTGCCTATATTTCCACAAAGTGAGATAAGAAGGAAATTCAGAAAGAGATTTTGTCTATATAACTCTGATCTGATGAAGTTTTGCAAATGAGAATTTGGACTTTCTGCGAGAACAGGCAGCAAAATGCCATCCCTTGAGTTTGGCCTAACAACTAACACTGGTTTTGCCATTTCAATATTGTCACAGTAAAAGGAAAATATAACCATTCATACAATAGATTTCCTCTTCAAAATGTGACTATTAATGTAGAGATGCAATGCAATATGATGACAGCAACTGACACAGTTTTATGCTTCTCATAAAGAGAAAATATGGCAGTATACCAGCTGGATTGAATTCTGGCATCATCCTAAATATACTTTTTCTTTTGATTGTGAGAATTTAAGTGAGATTGGTGATTTGTTCAATACATGTAGTGTTACTTGTTCTAAGCTGAGCTCAGTAATACAAACGTATTTAAGACAATATTAAAAGGCCACAACTGGGTTTTGTCACGTAGGAAAACAATAATGTGTCAAAAGCTAAGGATGTCAGGTATTTAGGTGATAAAATTAACCACAATGTCTCCAGTTCATTATTTCAAACATTTTAGGAAAGATCATCCTTGAATCTACAGCACACGCTATTCTTCCGAACTCCTACCTCTGATCTCCAACTGCCTGCTGGACATCCCTGTATTGATGACTAACAAGCAACTCAAATTAATAAACAAACTCCTTGATCTTCTGCTTTCAAACTTCCTCCTGCTGCCACCTTCCCCAGCTCCATTACTGGCAATTTCATCCTTTCTGTTGTTCAGGCCAATACCCTGAGAGGTTTTTCTTACTCCTTTCTTCCTTCTGAACACCATGATCCCATAGGTCAATAAGTCCATTGGTTTCAACTTCCATCATGTCCTTTCCAACCACTACTCTCGCCCAGCATGACCCCCTGTCTGATAGCCATTCCTGCCTTTGACTTCTGTAATTTCTTCTTACGTAGGAAGAACTTCAGCTGTAGGACTGAACTTTTACATCATACACCAGATTGTTTCAGTCCTTGGTTTAAAATACTTCAGTGGTTTCCTCAAGAATTTTCTACTGGTCTCCAAGTCTTTGAGTACTCTGGCTGCTCCTTCCTAACACCAACCACCAACAGCCTCATCTTTCATCCATCATCCCCTGGCTTGCTTTGCTTCAGTCACTCCATCTTCTGGCAGTTATGTGGCTGTGGCTCAGGACTTGCACTATTTGTTACTTCTGCAAGCAGTCCCTTCTCTAGGTTAAAATATGGCTAGTTCCCTCATCTTTTTTGGTCTTTATTCAGACATTCCTCCTCCATCCTGTCTCATGCCCCCCGCCCTTGATGCCATTTTGCTGTCACCGTCAGTCTTCTTTGCTGATTTTGTTTCCATAGCATTTCCGCCATCTGACATAGCATATGTTTTACTTACTGTATTGTTTACTTCCTAGCTTCCCCCAAGTAATGCAGAAATCCCTGGGAGCTGAGATTCCTGCCCGCTCTGTTTACTGCTCCATCCTCTGTGCCCAGAAAAATGTTTAGCACAGGGTATATCTTCAAATATAAATATTTGGCAACTGAACTGACAAATGCCTTGAATTACTTGTGAGATGCCAGTAATGTTACAGTGGTGTTCTTTAACTTATAGACATTGTCCCAGAGTGTATAAGTTTCAAACTTCACAAAGTTGATTCTGCACATTAGTATTTCTTTAATAAAGCTAATGAAATGTGAGTGAAATTAAAGACCAAAAGTAATCTCACATCAGGTCAGACTAAGTATGGTAATAATCATGATGGATTAACTAAAGTACTTACATTTTGTCTAAGTGGAAAGACGTAGGGACTGGTTGTGTGGTCTATGTATACAACGGAGCTCAAAGACTCCCAGCTTTCCTATCTATGTAACGGAGTGGAGCAATAATACCCTCTCACAGATTTGTAGCACAGAAGACATGAGATCACGTCAGATTCTCAGCCTCTCGCTGTGCCACTGAAGTGAATGGGCCACATAGCATCTTGAATAGTATATAATTTAAGAGACAGTACATACTACCTTGCACAGAATCCGTCATGCTGTGGGCAACATATCCTTAATAGTTGAATTTCTGTACACATTTAAACCAGGCCTGGACCTCAGAAATGTGTCCAGTTCTAAGAAATATGGCTCCACTTAAAAATCACAGTATTTAGGATTTAAAAAAAAATGAAATCTTACAGCCATCACATGTGCTGTAGTTTTAAATACCCAAGCTAAAATTACAAAAAATAGATAGGAAAGGATTCTACTTGCTTGTTTCAGTCTGAGACAAGAGTCAAGGAATTATGCCCCACTGATCAAATTCTACCCACCACCTGTTGGTATATAGTCCCCAAATAATGAAAGTTCTTTGGCATTTTTAAGTGGTTGAACAAAAAAAAAAATCAAAGAAAAATAATACGAGAATGAAATTCCCATGTTCATTAATCAACGTTTACCAGAATATAGTCATGCTGATCCACTCATGCCTCTGTTCTTTTTTGTGCTAGAACAGTAGAATTCAATAATGAGGACAGATCTCATACAGCACAAAATATTTATTATCTGACCCTTTACAAAAAAAAATGTACTGCTCTCTTGTCCAAGTCACTCCCTCCTCGCTTGGATGAAATATCCAGCACGTGCAATTTGAGGGATGAGAGGTATTTGTGGCTCGGTTTTAGTCCATGACTGACTGACTCCAACACAGACCAACATGGTGGCACAGACTGAGTGGAGGACGGCTGCTATTCCCAAGGCAGCCAGGAAGTAGAGAAAGTGAAGAGAGGAGCCAGGAGGAGGATGTACCTTTCCAGGACACTGCCCCAAAACCTGGATCTTCCAACTGGGCCCCGACCCCTAGGAGCACATTCAGCTACACTGATGAGGGCAGTGTCCCCATGATTCAGTCTTCTCTAAAAGCTCCACCACTGGACATATGAGACTTTTGTACATAGGACAGTCTAGTTCTCAATTACAATTCCCTGGTGTATGAAATCTAATACCTCAACTTAGTGGTTGTTAAAAACAGTCTTGTTTCTCTTGCTTAAGTACAGAAAGCAGTAGGTATGGTCAAAGTCCAGTATCTGGGGAGTCACTTCCCTAAATTATTGCTACATAGATCCCATACACATTTGTGTTTGGGCAGAAAGATACAGAAACACAGTTCCTATCAAAGGTCTCTTAGCAGTGCCACCACACCCGCCCCTGCCCATGCATGAGAACACTCTGGAATAGAGTGGTAGAGTATATATTGTGTCCTCTGTGAAGAAAGGCTACTGGGGATCTTTCTCCCATATGGAGAAAGGATTTGGCTTCTAACCTTATGGGCCTTTTCCAGAACTGTTTATGGAATTAGCTGCTCTTTCTTCAGCTTTGATTTATCAACAGCATGCTTTTCCAGGTTATCAAGGTTTACTACATTTAGGAAAAGTTGATGACTTTTCATTGACTTAATGTTTTTTTCTGTCCTTAACTCTACTAATTTAAAGCCAGCTTTTGCCTGAGTGTCTCCCTTTAAAGCTAATCAATTAATAATTCATTAAAACAGAAGAATATTTTTGTTTGTGTAACGGGCATGGATGCTTGAGAGATGGTTTAAGGAAGAGTAGTGGATAACTTCAGCATCTGTACAGGACTGACTCCTGAGCTCCTAGTTGTACACTGTTCTTTCTTTTCCCCAGTGGTAGGGAAATTGCACAGGTGCATCACCTAGGCCACAGGCCTACAGTCTTCTGTGGAAAGGCTCTTGATCAGGAGCTGGGACAGTGTCTTAAGACCCATGAAGTTTACTGTTCTCTATTATGAGCCCCAGTGACAACAAGGAAATGTCAGACTTTCCCAACTCCCCCCTGAAAGGGACCCTTGCAGCTACAGGACTGGCATTTTCCTGCACTTCCATTTTAATTGATGTCTAGAGATGAACTTCAATACTCATATATAGAAGCATCAGTTATATGAAGTTAAATGCAGTGCTCCTTTCTATATTCTTACTATGTTTATTTGCTGGCCCTCATTTTTCCTTCCTACAATAACACAAGCATGTAGCAAAATTGTGGACTGAATCTTACTACAAAGCACAGCACCACATAGCTTATCCATCTTCTGAAGTCAAGCAGGTCTTGGTGTTCTTGGACATCCCCATCACTGTCTGGGTTCAGGACTGCACAATGATATGGAGGGAAACTTTTAGAATCAGGGAGGCAGGAATCCTTGGCATTGCTGGTTAGGAAATTTAAGTTTGGGATTAATGAGGTTGTCCTTATTGCAGCTCTATAGCCCAGGAATATGTGAAGTAACCAAGCACATGGTTGGTAAGTGTAGTCTTGCTCTCTTGTCCTTGCCAATGTAGCATAAAATGTGACTTGTTGAGTTTGCCAACTCTCCGAGGTCTCAATGATCAATGATGCTATCACCCTGAGGGTTGGTGCTTTCCTCTAGTTCAGTGAGCAAATACCTATCATGAAGGAGAAATGACCAATTTAAGACCAGGAAAGCCCTTTCTGCCCTGGTTAGTGAGAGCTCTGAGACTTATCATTTATTAGCTCAGTGACTTTAGACATGTTTCTAAATCTCTCTGGATCTCACTTTCCTTATCTATGAAAAAAGGATGAAGATCTTCTCTGCTTTATAGGTCCATGGTGAAGATTAAATGAGATTGACTATGCAAATAGACAAAAGTAGCTGCAGACCTTAGCAGCTGAATGGTGCCTAACAGTGTTTAGATTTTGTTTTTGCTACGGCGAGGGTGAAGACATAGCAGCACTTTGGTAGGCACAGGGCAAAGTAGACTCTTTCTCTTCACTTCCAAGAACCTCTTAAGAATTTAGCTTGTTTGTTGTCATAAAATAATAAAGTATAGAACAAAAATAATCAATCAAACTACTTTTAGTTGAGGGAGCCAGGTTGGTTGTGGACTTATTAAGTGCCAACAAGGTCGTTCTTGCTGCTGAGTGTCCGGAAGTGCTCACAAATTTCTCCCATAAATCTATGGCAACCAGGGTCTCAGAAGCAATAGTCCAACTGGGAGCATCCAACCTGGCCATAGAGAAATCTCTTAAAAGGACTGCTGACCAACTGGGGATGAATAGGGAAAGTTGAGAAGGAAGGTAAGGGGACTATGGGGAGTGGTATTTCATGAAAAGAGAGGACTGAATGAAACTGCTTTTTTCCTGGGACCAAAAAGACTCTTGCTAAGTGGTTGCTACTGGAGAGAAAGGGCAAAGATTTTCTTTGTGACTTTGGAGTAGGTAGTACCAATCAGAAGGGATTTTTTAAACAGAAAATTGTGAAGCGAAATGTGGAATTGTATTTTGAACTAATGAACTTTCTTATTAGTGACATTTTCCTTTCTGGCGACAAGGAGAATTCTGTTCATTAGAAAGACTATTTTTCTGGGAGGTCTTTGTAAGGAATCCTCATGATGGTGGGGCGTTAGTCTAGATGATTCCTACAACCCTTTCCAAATCTAAATACAAGTTTTTTTTTTCTTTTGGCAAAGAGAGGCTTTTTAATATGGGCTTTGTTCAGTAAACTTCTCTCTTTTCTATAGTGTCTAGATTTCCTCAATGAGTTTGAAATATAAATATGTGTGCCATGCCTGGCAAAGAAGCAGCTTTGCCACAGGGTGATGTTCTTTGGAGAATGAGAAGCATTAAAAATGCATATTCCCCCATCTAAGAAAAAAAATCCCTTATGTTCTTCAAAAGCAAAATAAGGGGCTGGATTCATATGGAAATCTCAGTCTTTGAAAGTGAAGTGTGACAGCTTCTGCATATTGTTGCCACACAGCCACCCGAAGGAGTGCAAACTGGATGAGCTTCCAAACAGGCGGTTAGTTTGCCACTGAAGCATGACCAGTGCCTCAGCTAAAACAAGCAAACAAGCGGCTGAACATGTTAACATAATTTTCTATCATTTCTATTTGATGTGGATTGGGTGGAAAGTCTGGGATGCAAGCCATGATGTAGATTTTCAAAATTGATTAGCATTTTTTGGACACTGGCAGTCATTTCTGCAGCACTTCGGTGTTGAGTTAAAATTGATTAGTGTTTTTGGAAAACCATGTACCAAATTGCAGAGCAAATTGAGGTAGCTCAAAGCACAGGATGGTGACAAGATAAAGGCACAGGCTAGAGCATGAGATCCATGCTATGAAGGCCATGCGAATGACACAAGATCTTGGAGAGAGGGTGCAAATGGCTCTGTGCAACTTTAGATTAGCTGTTGGTTCTTGTCGAACACTTAGACTCTACTTGTGACAATGTGTAAAATGGGCTGCATGCTTGTAGGAGAAAGGTTGTGTGGTTCTCTGTCACAACATTAATCATGGATAAACTCATTTCAGCTGTTAACGTGAAATCACTGTATAATTTTGCAGAAATTCCATTGTAGACAAGCTGCAGTCCATTCTCTTTGAAGTTTCAGGGGTTTTAAGAATTACCATGGCAAATATTTAGCCTTTTCTAAATGATTTCTAGTGATATATTCATTGAAGTTTTGCAATTTATTGATTCTTTTCTAATGTGCCTGATGCAACCACCACTGTTAGAATTGCTGTGTCTCTGTTTTGTTTCGAAACACAGACAAAAATTGAAGATGTGAGTCCTAACAGGGCACATCTGAGAGTCTTCAAAGGTCAGCTTTTCTTGTCAATACTTGACATTTAAGAATTGATTTCAAACAATTCTGATAATGTTTTTTGAGATAGTCAAGAATTGCTAGTGTTGGTATGCAGTTTAATTCATAATGAGATGCAAGAATGAAATATGGTGGTACACACCAGTTTTTGGGGTGCCTTTTGTCAGAATTGTAGGCACCATACAACTTTGATATATACCATATCACTATGTGAGTTGTAGAGCTGAAAGTGTTTTAAAAAGTACCGACAATATCGTATCTCCAGGTGCTAATTAGCAGGAAACTTTAGTGATGATAAATGTGGAGGTCATTTGTTTTATTTCTAGGTAAATACTGACAACTTCATGGAACCAATTGTATCAATAGGATGTGTCAGTAGATGCAGTGAATATCTTTATCCTTTTAAATTTAATGTGCCATATAAAATGCTTTGTATATTCATAAGTGTAGTTACTAGAAAGCTACCTTACATGATTGATTAAAGTTCATTTAAAATGTAAATAAGAGTATAACTCATTAACTGCCTCCATCAAGTACTGAAAGACTACATGTTGTCTTTTCAATATATTATTTCTATCTTTGCATTTTATGCTATTGCAAAAAAAAAATAAAGAAAGACATCAAACAGACTGTAGAGATGAAAGCATGAAAGTTATTGGTGCTTCTATTTATTAATCTGATAGTATTTTTCCAGAAGCAAATAGTAGTTAAAGCCATGAATATGTGATCAGAAGGAAGGTATGAATTAATTTTTGTTTTCAGAGGTTCCTGCTTTACACGAAGTGTTTATGCTGATTTCATGGCCACAAAAAGTGATAGCATGAAGCAATGAGGCGTGCTGGGTATCTGGAGAGAGATTAGAGTTGCGGGATGGGTTCAACACCTAGGAGACACTCTGTCCTATGGATGAATATGGATGAATGCTACACAGCTACATCTTTCAAGAACCTGTAGGAGTCAGATAAGAAAGTGAACAATTATTTCACAAAATGATGAAGGCCACATGTCACAAAAAAAGGCAGTCACGTGTGGAGGAGAAGGTCCTACTTTCTAGGTAGTGAGACCTGGGAAGGGTTTGCTCCCTCAATGAAAGTCTCAGCCCAAGAATACATATTTGTTAACTTTCTTTCTTTCCAGCCTCACTCACTGGCTCTAGACAAAAAGGGGAATAGTCTCCTACATTTTATCAACAATGAGCCAGTAGTGTATTTTTTTCCCTTCGGCCTGAGATGGGTACATAGGAGAAGTTAGCTAGTCTGAGGGCCAGATTCAAATTTTCCATAAAGCTAGGAAATTCTACTGCAGCCACAGTCTCAATTCCACTCCCCAATGAGAATTCATGCGTTGAAGAGGATTGGTGACCTGTTTGCATTAAGGAAGTGCAACTTTCTCATCCCAGCATGCATCCAACTGAGACGGAGTCCTAGAGGACTGGTTCAGAAGCATCCTAGTCTTCTTGCATGTATGAAGAGTAGTGCCAATCAGAAAGAAGCCAATACCAGTTCCTTCATTGATTAGGACATGTATGCTACCTCTATTGGAATGACTTCAAGGGCCAATTCCTCCTGGCTTCTGGAAAGATATATACACGAACATTCACACCAAGATTGTGAAAAGATGTGAGCAGTGTGGACAGTCACATTCCTGGGAAAAAATGACAAGTGAGGCATAAAGGAAGACATTGACAGTGGTGTTGGAGGTCGAGAGGATGTTGGGAAGGAAAACATTAAAGAGCTGCATATATGAGGGAAACAGGCAGAGTTAACTCCAGTCGATTGCATAGTCATAGGCTTAGGGCTCTTCATGGTGGCACAAACACCCTCAGGGGCGAGCTGATCACAGAATAGATTTAGTTCACAGACTTCCTGGTTGAGAAGTTTCTTTCTCCAGGCTTTCATTATTCTCAGGGACATGAACGCTGCAGGAAAAAAGAGGGGTCCATGAGACTGAACACTGTGTTTTGTTACCAGCTGTGACACCCGTTCCAGTGTACCACAGTGCCTTGCTGAAAGGCAGACAGAAGACACAACAGAATTGTTAAAGAGTTTATTTAAATAAACAGTGATTCATGAATTGGGCAGTTCTGAACTAAGAGTGGTTCAGGTGCTCTGCCCAAGGAATGCAAAGGGCAAGTTTTTATAGGGTGAACATGGAAGAAAAAGAAAGGAAGCATCTGGTTGGTTAGTTATGCTGCTGCTTTATTTGGTCTATTTTGCTGGAAAGTTCCTAGTTTTATAACTGTATTTATATTTTTTATTTTAAAGAGTATAAAACAAAACAAAACAGATCAGAATAAAACAATGGAAGCAACACAGGCTTACAAAACAAGACAACAGGAAATCAACAGTGGCTACAATAACGTCTCTTGTTTTCTTCGAAATAGTTGTCCATATCTTCACACACAATGACTTCAAACAAAACACAATAGTATAAAATCTATAAAAACAAAAGAATCAAAGCATTACAGGCCTTCAAAACCAGACAATGGGAAAATCAACAATGGTTCCTGTAATGTCTCCAGTTCTCTTCAATATAGCTGTCCACACTTTCACACATATTGAAATCAAATAATACGAAACAGACCCAAAC
Source organism: Dasyprocta punctata (assembly GCA_004363535.1). Lineage (NCBI taxonomy): Eukaryota > Metazoa > Chordata > Mammalia > Rodentia > Dasyproctidae > Dasyprocta > Dasyprocta punctata. Next base: position 39,148 of record RJWM01008725.1, read on the forward strand.
CAATCAAAACAAAGAATAAAAGCATTAATTGACTTCACAACAGGATGATAGGAAATCATCAATGGCTACCATAATGTCTCTTTCTCTTCAAAGTAGCTCTTCATACCATCACACATAATAAAATCAATTCTTGTAAACTCTTCAGGAAAAGTTCTAGGCATGTATAAGCCAATACATGTACATGTATCAGAGGGAAAGACAAAACAAAACATAACAATTTACAAGAAAAATAAGAAACAAAAGAGACTAATAAACAACAATAACAAAGATCCCGAAACAATAACAATACAGGCTTGCAAAACAAGGTGGGAGGAACATAACTAAGGTTGTTATTTTGCATAGTTACCTTCAAAAGAGTTACTCAGATTACCATATATAAACATGTGAAATGGATCTAATCCTATGAATGTTAACTGTTTTGTTTCAAGAGCTAATAGAATTAGTAATGCAATAATCTTAGCTATCTTAAATGTATATATGCAAATTTGTAACTTTTTACTTTTCTTTTCCTTCATTTCTCCTTTTCCCTATCTGAGTTATTTTTTCCACTTTGGGCAGTTTGTTACCATTTAACAATATTTAATGAAAATTTTGTATTTTATTTACTTTTTCAGTTTCTTACACTAGGGAGACAATATGGTATTTACACATGTGAGTTTGATTTATTTCACTTATGAGTATGGTCTCAAGTCGCATCCATTTACCTACAAAAGCCTTTATGCGATCCTTCTTTATTGCTGAGTAGTACTGCATTGTGTAACAATATCTCATCATTTTTATCCATTTCTCAGTTGATGGGCCTTTAGGTTGTCTCCAAGATTTGGCTATTACAAATTATACTGCTATAAACATGGGTGTACATATATCACTGTGGTATGATGTTTTCAGTCCTTCTGGGAATATGTCCAGAAGTGGAATAGCTAGGTCAAATGGGACAGATTTCCACAGTGGTTACACCAGTCTACACTCCCACCAACAGTGCGGGAGAGTACCTTTTCCCCCACAGCCTCTCCAGCATTTGTGGTTTCCTTGATCCTGACCATCCTTTCTGCAGTGAGATGGAATCTCAGTGTTGTTTTAGTTTGCACTTCCTTAATGACCAATGATGCTGAACATTTTTTCATATATTTATTTGCCATTTGTATTTATTCAACTGACAAGTTTGTATTCATCTCAAAGGCCCATTTTTGGATGGGGTGCTTGAATTTCGGGGGTCTGATTTTTTAAAATTTTTTATATGTTCTAGATAGAAGTCCCTTGTCTAAGGGACAGTTGACTAAGATTTTTTTCCCACTTCGTGACTTTTCTGTTCACTCTGTTGGAGATTTCTTAGACATGCAAAAACTTTTTAATAGGACAAGATCCCAGTTGTTGATTCTAGGAAGTATTTCCCGGGAAGTTTGATTTTTGCTCATGAACCCTCTACCTACTGCTATTTTGTCAGATTTCTACTTAATTTGTCTTCCAGAAGATTTAGTGTTTCTGTTTTATTATTTAGATCTTGACCCATTTTGACTTTACCTTATTGCATGGTGACAGGCATGGGTTTAGTTTTTGGCATATGGAAAGCCATTTTTTCCAGCACCACTTATTAAAGAGGCTATCTCTCTTCCAGTGAACACGTTTGGCCCCTTTGTCAAAGTGTGTTTGTAGTTGTGGCTGTATCTTCTAATCTATTCCATTGACCTTCAGGTCTGTTTTTATTCCAGTACCATGCTGATTTTATCACAGTGGCTTTGTAGTATAAGTTTAAGTCAGGGATTTTGATGCCTTCTGCTTTGTCTTTGTTGTCCAGAATTGCCTTTGCTATTCTAGGTCTCTTCTGGTTCCAGATGAATTTTAGGACTGATTTTTCTAGATCTGCGAGATATGCTAATGGCATTTTGATTGGAATTTCATTAAATCTGTGTAACAATTTTGGGAGAATGGTCATTTTCACAGTGTTTGTTCTTCTGAAACAAAAAAGGAATGTCATTCCATTTTCTGAGATCCTCTTTGATTTCTTTTTTCAAAGTATTGAAATTTTCACTGATGAGATCTTTTATTTCCTTTGTTAGATTGACTCCTAAGTATTTCATTTTTTTGGATGATATTTTGAAGGGTGTGGCTTCTCTTATTTCTCTATCAGTGAATTCGTTGGTTGTGTATAGGTATGCTCTTGATTTTTGAATGTTGAATTTGTATCCAGATACATTACTGAATTTGGCTATTACATCTAGGAGTCTTTCAATGGAGTTTTGGGGATCTCCTATGTAGAGTATCATGACATCTGCAAATAATGATAATTTAACTTCTTCTTTTCCTGTCCTTGTTTCTTGTATTTCTCTCTCTTGTCTAATTTCTCTGTCTAATATTTCCAGCCCTATATTGAACAGGAATGGTGATAATGGACATCCTTGTCTTGTTCCTGATTTTAGAGTAAAGGCTTTCAGTTTTTGACCATTTAATATGATGCTGGCTGTTGGTTTGTCATAGATGGCTTTTATCAGATTGAGGTAAAGACCATCTATTCCGATTTTCCATAGGGTCCTTATCATGAATGAGTGTTGGACTCTATCAAAGCTTTTTCAGCATCTATTGAAATGATCATGTGATTCTTGTCTTTGGCTTTATTGATATGGTGTATTATGTTTATTGATTTGCATATGCTTAACCACCCCTGCATTCCTGGGATGAATCCCACTTGGTCGTGATGTATAATCTTCTTGATAGCTTGCTGTGTTCTGTTTGCCAGTATTTTATTGAGGATTTTTGCATCCTTGATCATTAGGGAGATTGGCCTCTGGTTCTCTTTTTTTGGTTGAGTCTTTCTCTGGTTTTGGTATGAGGGCAATACTGGCTTCCAGGAATGAGTTAGGGATACTTGTTTCCTTTTCAATTTCACTGAAGAGTGAAATTTCTTGTGGAATTCAGTAGTCAATCTATTAGGACCTGGGCTTTTCTTTGTTGGTAAGGTTTTAATTGCATTTTAATTTCAATATTTGAAATTGGGTTATTCAGCAGTTTTACATCTTCTTGACCCAGCTTTGGTAATTTATATGTTTCTAGTAATCTGTCCATTTTTTCTGTGTTATCAAACCTATGAGAGTAAAGGTTTTGAAGTAGGTGTTGATGTTCTTCTGTATTTCCTCAGGGTCTGTAATGATTTTGCGCTTCATACCTCATTGCATGAATTTGAGTTTTTTTCTTTCCTTTTTTTAAAGATAAGGTTGGCTAGGGGCTTATCAATTTTATTATTCTTTCAAAGAACCAACTCTTTGATTCAGTAATTCTTTGCATTGTTTTCTTAGACTCTATTGTATTAATTTCTGCTCTGGTCTTTTTAATTTCCTCCTTTCTTTTGGCTTTGGGCTTGACTTGCTCTTCTTTTTCTAGATGTTTGAGGTGTAGTATCATGTGATTTATTTGTGTTTGTTCTGTTCTCCTGATGTGGGAATTCATCACAATAAATTTCCCTCTGAGGACTGCTTCCATTGTATCCCACAGATTCTGGTCAGTTGTATTTGTATTTTCATTTGCTTGTAGATATTGTTTAATTTCTTACTTAATTTCCTCTGTGAGGCATTGATTGCTCAGGTGTGTGTTATTTAATTTCCATATGTTTATGGAGTTTTTGCAGTTTCTTTTGTCATTAGTTTCTAGTTTCATGGCACTATGATCAGATAATATACAAGGAATAATTTCAATTCTTTTGCATTTATTTAAACATGTTCTATGGGTTAGTATATAGTCTATTTTACAGAATGTCACATGTGCAGCTGAGAAGAATGTATATTCTGATGTTGAGTGGAACACTGCACATGTCTGCTAAGTCCATTTGTTCACAAGTTTGATTCAGTTTTGCTATTTCTTTGCTGATTTTTGGTCTAACTGATGTGTCTCTTTGTGTTAATGGGGTGTTAAGGTCTCCCTTTATAATTGTGTTATTGCTTATTTGATTTTTCATTCTATTAATATTAGTTTTATATAGCTGGGTGCTCCTGTACTTGGTGCATATATATTTAAGATTGTTATCTCTTCCTCATGAAGTTTCCCCCTAACTAGTATGTAGTGACCTTCTTTATCTCTTTTGATCATTCTTGGTTTGAAGTTCACATTGTCTGCAAACAGAATAGCTACCCCTGCTTTATTTGGGAGTTCCTGTTGCACGAAGTATTGTTTTCTATCCTTTGACTTTCAGTCTATGAATTTCTTTTTGAGTTAGATCGGTTTCTTGTATGCAGCATATGGTTGGATATTGTTTCTTGATTCATTCTGCTGGTCTGTTTCTTTTAATTGGTGAATTGAGGCCATTTACATTAATGGTTATAACTGATATTTGTTCGCTTATTTTTGTCATGTCATTTTTCTACTGTTGTTTCTTTACTTTTCTCCTCTATTTAGTTGTTTGCCTTGCTTATTGTTTTTGTTTTCTGTTGGTGTTCTTGAAGTTGTAGTTATTTTTATGTCTATCTAGAATATCTTTCAGTATTCTTTGCAGGGAAGGTTTGGTGGTCATGAAGTTCTTCAGCTGTGCTTTGTCATGGAAGTATCTTATTTCTCCATCAGTTTTGAAGGACAGTTTTTCAGGGTACATCAATCTGGGTTGGAAGTCATTTTCCTTTAGGATTTGACATACCTCACTCCATGGTCTTCTTGATTTCATTGTTTGTGTTGAGAAGTCTGCTGTGATTCTGATGGGCTTTCCCCTATTGGCGATCTATCTCTTTTCTCTAACAGCTTTTAATATTCTGTTCTTATGTTGAATTTCTGGGATGTTGATTATTATTTGTGTGGTTGCAGATTTATTTTGGTTATGGCTTATTGTAGTTTTATATGCTTCACTTATCTCTATGTCAGTTTCCTTTTCCATGTTTGGGATGTTTCTGGCTATTATTTCTGTGAGTAGTCTTTTGATATCATTTGTGTTGTCACCTTCTTTTTTGTTTACACTTATCGATCTTATATTGTTTTTCATTGCATCATCTTGCAACTGCTGAATTGCTACTTCTTGATTCCTTGTTATTTGATCTTTCCTATTCACTATTTGCAATTTTGTCTTCAAGGTCTAAAAGTCTATCTTCACATTCATTGAGGTGGTTTTACCAGCTTTCAATGGAGTTTTTTATTTCCGGATATCCTTTGAATCTGTTTCATGCATTCTGTTTCTTTCTTAGATTGTTCATTTAAGGTTTCTATCTTTTTGCAGTGCTCCTCAATTTTTTTAACTACGTCTTCTTTAGATGTGTTCAGCATTTCTTTTATTACCTTTATCATTTCCTCTTTTACCTGGGAGATTATTTCTGATCTGAGTTCTTTTACAGCTTCAGAGATTTGTTTCTTTATTTCAGTTGCTATCATTTCAGAAGTTTCAGGTATATGTCTTACACTTTCTTCTATGTTCATGTCTCCTAGGCTTGTTTGGGATGGCCTGGGGTTTCTGGATTGCATTTTGCTCTTTTGTTTTGTCATTTTCCTGTATTCCCCTGGAGAAGCCGAATGCAATGTTTCAGTTACTTCCTGGGTTGAGGATATCTGTCCATACTTCAGAGAGTTTCCCCAGTGGAGTGGGGGTCATTAGTCAGGCCTTATCTGGTTCCTAGTAGCACTTGAAGGTTTCTCAAATGTGGGGAGTATACTGCGTGAGCTTTCAGCACATGTCACATGGCCCTCCAAATCTCCCTGGTTATTTGAGGTTGCTGGGTGGGACTCTACCAGGTTTTGAGTGGTATACCACAGCTGAAGAACTAGATGGAGTATGCTATGCAGGCCTTCAGTTTTGCCATGTTGTGCACCAAATTTCCCCATCTGCTTGGGGATGCTGGAAATGGCCCTACCAGGTTCCAAGTGAGGTGCCTAGCTTGCACAGCTGGATGGGGTTTGCTGTGCAGGTTTTCAGCTTGCACCACTGAGCATAGGCAGTTCCCCTGCCACTCAGGGTCACTGGGCAGGGCCAACCAGGTCCCTAGGGACCTGCCTGAATGTCCCTGGCTGATTGGGCATGCTGGCTGGGGCTCTACCAGATTCTGACTGAGGTGCTGAGCTTGCATGTCTGGATGGGATTTGCTGTGCTGGGCTTTAGCTCCTGCCACTGAGCACAGGTTGTTCCCCTCTATAACTACAATTTAGTTGAAAGCTCCTGCTTGGCTAGCCTTAAATTTTATTCTCTAAAATATATGTAACTATTCAGGAAAAAACTGCACAAGTTTTGCTTATGTTTGAAAATTAAGCAAGGTTAGTCACTTATGAGGCTATACTTGCCTCGTCATCACAAGGAATCTTTATGCATGGTTTCTATTTTAATTTATTTTAACAGTCTGCATGGGATAGATATGTATGTAATAAATAGAGTTTATGTGAGTGAATGAAAAAGATGCCATTGACTATTCTGATTGTATAAGTAATATGACTCAGAAGCAAATGGAAAGACAGACATTATTATTTAGAAGTAGATATGAAGTCAGAAAAAAATCCAGCCAAAAATAATGCAACTTATCAAGTAAGCAATGGTTTTCTCAAATCTCACAGCTAACTAGTACTAGATTGAAATATGAACTACTTTTTAAAAGAAGCATTGTTCTCAGAAGTGAAGGCTAAGAAAGTGCATAATGTGCAAAGCAAGTGAAGAAACTGAGGTTATTTGACCAGGAACTGGGAAGATGTTGAAGGTCATAAGTGCTCTCTCTATCTATTCAAAGAATAATCATAGAGATGTCTTATAGATGAGAATTTAAGATGGCCTCATAGCTTAGATTTAAGCCAATTCTTATAAACTGAAACAGAATATATTTAGCATAGAAAGATAGCCCTAAAAGTTTCTCATTTTAGGAGGTGTGGAATGAATAACCTTTTATTGCCCTGTCACACAGAGGATTTGGGAACTAGTTAGGTGGGTGGAGTCAGTAATTGAACTACAGGGTCCTTTCCATACACAATGCAAGTGGGAATCCTGGTATTTTGAGTTCTATTCTTACAAAAGTAGTATCTGGTAGGAACTACTTTCAAGAAAGGAAAAGCCAAATTGATTAATCAAGAAATGAACTCACTGAAAATGGCATGATTTGGCCTACACTTTATAGAATAATCAATTGGAACCATGAATTAAAATTCACCATATACAGTCATGTCCTTCAACTGGTATTCTGCCATCAAGATATTTTTCAGGGCTTCTTCTCTTCTTTCCATCTCTTTCTAACTCCATTCCCTCCCCTGACATTATCTCTGCACACTTCCAGGGTTATTACTGCAGGCATGTACTACTAACTTTGAATACCTGATTTTGTTTTCAGGAACTAAGAATGTATCTTAAATGTCTCTGTTGCTGGTTCTGAGATCTTGGATTCGAAACCTACTGGGACTCATCCTCTCTGTAGATCTTAAACTAGGATACCATTTATGACAATCTGTCTCTTTGAGTAGAATGCCAATATGTTGGAGGATACTGAGCAAAATGTGAAATGGAGAATAAATGTGTACCTTACATTCATTAAATTTTACAAACTCTTACTCATTCTGGTACTTCATGATCAAAACCAAGATGGCAGAAAGGGCAAAAATCGGCATCAACAGTATGAATAACTATGGTGATAAGTGGGAAATAGCAATCTTACGAGAAGCAAAAGAGTTTGGGTCTGCCTTTTTTTCTTTTAAGATGAGCTGAGTTTCACTGTTAATTATGAGCTAGTTTTCACATTCTGGATACACATATTTCTGACTGGCTGTCAGAGATTCTATAGCAGTAAATTGTATGCTGAGGTCTCTCTTTGGATATAAGATTTCCATTTCAGCAAAAAAAAATGATACTTTAGACATTACATTTCAGGGTGATAATTGCACTTCTCAGGTGGTTAAGAAAAAGATGATCTACAAATAATAATTAAAAAGTTGTTCCCCAAGGGAATGGGGATGTCAGATATGGAACTCAAACATATGAAATGTTACACTTGTGGTTTGACCTTTTCCCACTGTATTCTGTGTTATAAATTCTAAGCATATTTATGATTCAATATTTGGAGGTGACAATCGAGGTGGCATTAAGTAAAGAAAATATAACGCTTAGACTGGTGTGTAAAACTGCCCCTTTCACAACATAACTCCCTCTCATCAACATCTTTAAAATGCCAGTCCATGATCACATACGTTTAATCCAGATTCTCTCTGCACTTTTAGAGGCATGTGGTGAGGGGAGAAGGAGACTTAGTCATTTCTGCCTCACTTTAAAATATGATTAGAAGAGTTTCAAAACCCAGGGTTCAAATCTGGGGATCTTCTATACAGTTTTTTTTCAAGGGAATGAAATTAGCTTGAATCATACAGGCAGATAGACAGTGATGGGAGTCTTAGTCACTTTCCTGTTGTGATATTATATTCTAAACCCACAGCATAGAGGAGAAAAGATTTATTTTGTCTCACAGTTTCAGTCCACGTTCAGCAGGCTCCAAGGCAGAATACAGATGGCAGAAAGGCATGGAGGAAAATGTGATGAACCCATGGCAACTGAGAAACTGAGAGAGAGAGAGAGGGAGAGAGAGAGAGAGAGAGAGAGAGAGAGAGAGCGAGCAAAAAGGGAAAGGTCTGTGCAAATATGTATCATTCAAGATCATGTCCTCAGTGCTCCACCTCCAACCTGACTCCACCTCCTAAGCAAACATTTAGCTACTGAACTCATCAATAGATGAATCCATTCACAAGTACGGAGCCCCATGATCCAATTCTCTTCCAAACACAAGAGGTTTTTGTGAAACACTTTAAATCTAAACCATAGTAATGGGGTAGCAGAAGCTGTTCTTCAATAGCTGCATGTACAAAATCTCCCGCGACCCAAGGAGGAGCAACCTGTGGGGCTAAAAGGGAAAGTAGCATCAAAGTTAGGCCTTGACAACCAACCAGGTGCTCCCTGTATAGAAGATGGAGCAAGGGCATTCCAGGGAGATCACAGAGTGAGCAGAAGCATAGATGGGCAGAAGAACACAGTAAGGGTGGAGATGGATAAATAGCTCCTTCACAAAGGGATAGTGGAAAGAGGGTGTATGATAACGCCTGTACCAGACACACTGTGGAGTTTAGACTTTAGCCCTTATGAAATAGGGACCTTTGGAGATATTGTACAGAGAGTGACCCACTGGCTTGCCTTTAGAAAAAGCCTTTGCACAGTAGTTGAAATGGAAGCACCTCTAAAGGTAAGATGAACTAATGACATGAAAAAATATCTTATCTCTGTATTAGCCATCATCATACGGTATCCCATATGGCTCAGGAGGGCTTGGTTACCCATAGCAGAGGTGTGTTTTGTTTTTCTCACTGCTATAACATTTTCTATGCCATTGAGTCCCCCCAACACACAACTATTGGAGTACATTATCAGATGACTGCCAATGACAGCAATCTGCAACATCTGAGCATAGGTACTCTCTTTGCTGTCACCATATGCTGACACCTGAACAACAGGAATAAACAGATGATGCAGCATTTGTGAGTTGCTGCCAATAGAACCAGTTGAATTCCAAAGAGTGCATGGGAACATCATTACTATTATGAGAACACACTGACATAAAGTTTAAGGTGATCGTTTCAAATGATTAAATCATGAAAGCAATGATGACATCAAGACAGGAGAACCCTGCCCATAAACACCATGATTGATTTTCAGAAGCCGCAGCCAGTTAGTAGAGCAGGAATGGGCTTCAGTTGAGTCACACGCAATGGGACATCACTTTCTGAGTGGAAAGAGTAGCAGGCTGCTGATTATCTGCACTGCGAAGACAGGCTTGACTGGATGAGGCAAAGATGAACGTACGGCACATATTGTCTGACTATTCCGGTCTGATGATGTGGGCAGCCACATTCTAGAGGGAGTCAGATAGCAAACTGCACCTGGAAACTGCCCCAAGGAGTACTGAGATGTTCAAAACTAAGCGCCATATATACAACTTTCTAGAATGATGTGGTCTATGGTCCTTTTGGATCAAAGACCTTCTTTAGTTTGTCAGTTTTAATTCCCCCAAGTGGGTTCAGTGATGACCTTTTATCTTTTGGTTGTGTGGCTGCACTATGAGGCCCATAACCTTAGTTGTCATGCCTAAGACCTTGTGCACACAGCTTCTGGAACTTTCATCACACTCTGTTATTTCTTCACGTGTCTTTTCTACTAGGTTGTGGGGCTGCAGGAAGACAATGTCAGTTTCCATTGTTTTTCAAAGAAACATGCTTTTTAAGTTGGGTCATATGGGTCTGGAAGTGCATGGTGCCAGAGTGATGGCAAAGCAAACATCCCATGCTGTGGAGAGATTCCCGAAACCAAATGTTTTTCTATTAAAATGGCTGGATATATTAAAGATGACCAAAGGCTATTTAAGGCCATGCTTAAGAGAAACAGACCTTTTTGAGAAATCTTAGCTAGTGTTGGACTTGCATGTAAACTATAGCTGGGGGACAGGAAGTCCTATTCATACCCGGTGTTACTGAGCGTTCTTCCATAGCTCTAACAGCAGGCATCAGTTGCTTCACGTATGCTTGTGGGTGGGAGAAGGAAAGGAAGTTCTGGGCCATGCTTCATATTTTTCTTGTAGTTGTTGCAATATTATATGTGAACACAAGGCTAATTAGCCAAAGTGCATCATCCAGACAATGTCTGGATGATCAAATAGACAATAGTTTACATTTCAGTGTTAGAAGCTCCACCTTAATGGAGGCAAGTTAAGTTCAAATTATTGACCCCAGAGGAAGTGGGTAGGAAGCATGGATGGAGAGTCACAAATTCATTTCTATAATAGGTAAACAAGGAGGCACTCTTCTGAGGGTATGTTGTCTCCCAGATAAAGGAGATTGAATACTGTTTTGATGTGTATTTTGGGAAAAGTTATGTTCACCATGCAAACTTCTTGGTAGAGAAATAATGCTCCTCTACATTCTCATACTCTTTAGTTCCTCTGCAGTACTTTTGATTTCCATCGTAGACTTTTCACTTGATTCTAGACCATTCCCCTCACAGCACATCAGGCCTACCCTCTGTGGGGGCTAGTGGTTGAGTAGTACTCTAATGCTAAGAAACCACCTAATATTCATTCCAATTGCTAATTTTTACTTCTTCCCAACCAATATCCATACTTTGGGTGCAGAAGGATACAGATTCTATTGTGCCTTTAATTAACTCATACATTCATTTAATAAAGATTTATGAGCCTGTTCTATATATTAAATACACAAATAGAAACTTGAAGATACAGATGACTCAAGTATGGCAATCAAAAAGGTACAAGTAAGAGTGACAGTTTCCTTGTTTTGCACATATAATTTGCACTGTCCTCTAGATAACTCAGTAGGTCCTTGCTAGCAAGCAAAGTAAGCAGGACATTATTTCATTCATCCGTTATCATCTGAGAAATAGTAATTTGTGTAAAAAAAGGAAACTGAAGCTCAGACACACACACACACACACACACACACATAAACACACACACACACACACACAGTATCTCCATGTCCTAAGTGCTACCAGCATTTCTACAAATGAAATTCTTGGTTTTTCCTCTCTCTTTCCCATCTACCTTCTGCCTTTGAAGTCAGACTAGACTATAATGTTCACTTGCTGTGTAAGAATAGAAACAAGTCGTGCAGGGTGGTTGTGGGTATTATGGAAGATAACTCCAAATCTCCCCAGAACAAATCACTAGACAAGACCCACATGCTACCCTTTTTGTACATGCAGGATGCCCCCATGGAATTGTTCTTGCCTCATGTTGCTTCTGTCTTCCTCTTCTTGTACTCAACCATCTCTCTGAGGCTCCAGGAATCTGCTCGTGCATACAGATGACTTGAGGTTGGCATCCCCTGTTCCTCAGAGCTCTAACTCCCCTCTTTGATCTGCTGTGAGCCAGAGCAGCTACCAATGGCTCTGTCCAATGGAAAACAGTTATCTTGATCAAACCTATTCATCACATCTCTCCTTTAAATTATCTTTTCTAATGACAACAGTCCTGTTTCTGGCACCCAGACTCAAGGCAGAGCATGATCCATACTTTCCTCTTCATCACTCACATCAACCAAATCAGGAGATGAGTCCTGTCAATGGCAAATACCCATTCTTCTCTCCATCATGACTCTCCTAACCATAGCACAACTTCTGGTCATGATCCCTCTACAGGCCACCCTCCCAATCTCTTTCTTCTCACATGATTTTTATCTGGTCATCCTCTGTCTTAGTTACTTTTTACTCATCGATGAGACAAAATACCTGATGCCCAAAATTAGGGAAGGAAAGGTTTATTCTTACAGTTTCTTGGGAGTTTCAGTCCCTACTTGGTTGGCTCCAAGGCAGCATGGCGTGGCATGGCTGCCATTCACACAGGCTGCAAGCAGTAAAGCGTGCTGGCGAGAGAGAGGGCAGAAGTGTGGAAGTGAGCAAGAGGAAGACCCTCCTCATTTACACTGTATGTTGGCTCCATCCCTGGATGGATGGCACCCTCACATTGTTAATCCCTGCGCCAGGCAACAAACCAATCACAAGTGTCAGACTCAGCCCCATCAAAAGTATATGAGGACTTGGGGGACACACTATATCACCCAATACACCCTCCTTGCAGCAAGTCTGTCACCACCAATTCTCTCACATTCTATCCTAAGCCAGAGGGTAAGGCGAACATCATCCACATGCCACTAAAGATCCTCCAGAGTCTGCACCCAACATGCCTTTCTAGACATGCTTCTTCAGTTTCACCTCCCAGAGAAGATACCCCTTATTCCCTAGTGTCTTCATCCATTTTCTGGTGATGGAACAGCATACCACAGGCTGCATACATTATAAACAATAGAGATTTATTTCGCTTACAGTTCTGGAGCCTGCCATGGCCAAGATGAAGGGACTGAATCTGAGGAGGATCTTTATGCTGTGTCACAACATGGCAAAAGCATCGCATGGTGAAAAAGCAGGTGAAATACAAAGAGAAAGAGAGAGAGAGTCAGGAAAGCATGGAAGGAAAGAGAGAGAGAGAGAGAATATGAGAATTTTTATAACTCAGCTATCACTGAGATAACCAACCTACTCTCTGGATAATGACCTACTTATGAGAATTGTGCCCTGTACCTTGTTTACCCCTTAAAATTTCCCCTTCTTCATACTACCATGATTAAACTTTACATGAGATTTTTGGAGACAGTAGTGACACCACTCTGCCACTGTGTTCTTGCATGATACTTTGTTCTTCCTCTGTCCCTCACAGGAAATACCCAGCCCTTCCCACATCTCTGGGTATCCTTCTAGCCTTCACGCCTCCTGAGTTGCCACTTCCTCCACTGCTACTGCTTGGTCTCCACACCTCCTCTAAATGCACTTCATGTTGGATGCATTAGGTAAACGGATAGTGAATTGGTGAATGAACAAAAGAGCAGGTGGAAGAATCTCTCATTGTGTATCTCAGTTGACAAATGTAAGTAACATGGTATTGTTCCACACATCACCTGCTGGAAAAAAAGAAGATCTGAGAAAGGAGGCACAAAAACCAACATCTGATAACAAGTACTACAGCAATTCACAAACCCCATTGCTTTACATTTGCTTTCATGGAACTGTTTCAAGTGCCTGGACATTCATTTGTAAGATTACTTCAAATATTTAATGCAGAGATTTTATTCTATTTCATTGGTCTGTATGCCTGTGCTTCACACCAATATCACACTGTCTTGATTTCTATTGTGAGATCAGCAAGTTATTTAGTCTTCTTTTCAAAAATTATTTTAGCCTGTTACATTTGTTTTACTTTCTACTATTTGAATAAATTACCCTTTCAGAGTATGGAAGCAATAAGTTCACAGAGCTACTTAATTATAAGATGAATGGGCCTAGAAGCAGCCTCTAAATTCATGAGCTCTTTTTTTTACATAGCCGCTATTTTCATACATTTTTCAGATATATACATTCTATGTATGAATATATATATATCTATCTATATCTATATCTATATCTATATTTTAAAGTGGAATCCTCCATCGCTCTGAAAATTGGTGGTGGTACTCGGGATTCTGTGCAATGCCTGTTTTGTCCCACCCCAGGCTGCTCCCCATGAGCCGGCCCCCATCACTGCTGGTAGGTAACTATGTGATATATAACTTGCAAGCAGCCCTGCTGTTTGTTACTGGCAATTAATCTCTCTGGTGCCTTTCTTCCATTCAGACTAAGCCTTTATGCTCTAAATCCAGCTATTCTACCGCTCCCCACTTGTGCTGTGTAGAAAAGACTCAGACTGACAGATTATCGCAGGGCAGTTAAGCATGTAATTGCTCAAATGAGTTAAAATCCCTTCAAATATCTGTCTTTGTACCTCATCACACCACTTCACGGACTCAAATATTTGACAATTGATGAAGATAAACTAAAGGGGCCTTCATTAGCTACCAACCACTGTGACAAGCTTCTTTCAGCAAAAGGCTGGTGAATTTTGGAACTTATTATCTACTTAAAAACTGCAGGAAAGCAGAAAAATACTTCAGTGAACTTTAGAATAGAGAAAGCTAGAAGCTTCATGTGGAAGCTGGGGTCAGGAAAAAAAAACCTGTACTTTTCTAATCTAAGGCTGCACTTGTTAAAAATGCAGGTTATGACCAGCAGATGCACTGATCCAATAAAGAAAGGGAAATATTACCACATTCTCATAGGTACCATCATTAATGGCTGTGTGTTAAATTTAGAGTAATTACAGAAGTGGAGAGAGGGTGGCAGACATCCAGGGTGGAGCAGAGTCTGATCTCAGAGTGAGGTTGCTGGGCTGCCAGGAGCCAGTGACCCTCACCTAGCACACAGTCAGGTGCTGCATTGAGCAGTGTCCTGAGGGACGCATGGGACTTTGCTCCAGCATAAACCCTGGCAAATCCTCTGACTTTCAGGGACCTCGCTGCTCTATATCAAGCTGTTCAGATCAGATGCCAACCAAAACAGGTGCTCTGTGACCACCAGGCATCAGGGTAGGGTAGATCCAGATATGAAGTTCACTGGCTTGTAGCTGGCTGCTGTTAAGCAGTGGTTCCTGTTCACTGTGAAATGGTAGGCAATTTCTAGCTTTATTTCCTTATCCAGAAAATGGACCAAATAACTCACGCTGTACACTATTTTTCTAAGAAGAGTAAACAAGAAAAGCACCTGGAACAAGTATTCTTTTTTATAAAAATGCTCTTGTTGGATTTACTATTTTACAAAAAACTGTAATGGTAGGTACCTTTTACACTTGCCAAAAATCACAGAATATACAACAAAAGAGTGAGCCCTAATGTAAACTATAGTCTTTAGCTACTAATAGCATCTCAACATTGACTTATCAATTTAGCAAGTGTCTCACTGGTGCAAGGTTTCAACCACAGAAGAAACTGGAAGGAGCTGAATTCGGAGTATATGTCATTTTCCAGTTTTTCTGTAAATCAAAAATTGCTTCCTAAATAAAATTTGCAATTAAAGCAATATTTACAAGGCAATGTATAGAGCAAATTGCATATATCAGAAAAAGGAGTTGTAAGCAAGAACATGAGTTCTATTTAAAGAAATTAGAAAACTGGAGGGCAAATTCAATGGTTAGTTAAACAAATCCAGCAACATATACAAAGTACATTGCATCATAACCATGGGGGTGGGGGCGGTTATCCCAGTCTATCCATAGTAGATCCAAAAACAACCAAGGCAGTTCACCATAGCAATAAATTAAAAGAGAAATAGATAGTTATTTAAACACCAAAAGTCATTTGAGAAAATTCAGTACTTTTTTTTTATAAACACGCTCAGTAAACTATAGTTAGAGTGAAAATTTCTCAGCCTGATACAATATATTTATGAATATCCTACAACTAGTGCCAAGTTAATGGTGACTAATGTTTTCCCTTATGGTGGAGAACGTAGCAGGATGCTTACTCTCATCACTCCAGTTAAATATTATTATTAGAGGTCCTTCCTAAACAGTGCATTCAGGGAAGAGAAAAATAATAAAAGCATCCAGAGGTTTTTTTTTCATAAATAAAACTATGTTTACTCACAGATTGACATGACTAACTTAGAAAACTCTACGGAATCTATAAATTAGAGTTGCTGCGATTAATAATGGCATTAGCTAGTTCTCAAGCTATGTCAATATATAAAAATCAATAGCATTTCTACAAATTAATAGTAAACAAACAGAAATAAAAATTTAAAAGTCATGAACATTTACAACAGAATTTTGAAACTCAATACATTCTTTGAGACAGGCATAGCAAAATCAGAATAGTAATGTTAGAAAGTGTGAACTACTGATGAAAGTAATCAAGGAATACAAAAATGAGAAGGTATTCCATTTTCATTGATCAGAAGTGTCAATTTCCTTAAGGTATCAATTCTTCTGAAACCAATCCATATTTCTAGTGCATTCCAAATCAATCTCAGCAAGCTTTTTTTGATGAAGAAATCAGCAAATTGATTCTCAAACTTTATATGGAATATACATGGAATACGGGATCAATTTTTTTTGGAAAAAGAAGCTAAATTTAGGGGATTCACACTACCTGATATCAAGACTTATTTTAAAAGTTGTGTTAAGACAATGTAAGTGTTGGTAAAAGGTTTGTTATAATCATGGGTGAAACACAATAGAATACAATGTTAGACTTACTTGAATGATTGATAAGAAAAAGACCAGCACAATACAATGGAGAAAGTACTGAATTTTAAAAGCAGGTGTTAGAAATTTTATACGGTATACAAAAAACCAAAGAGCTTATACCATACACAGAAAGAAGTTCAAATGAATCATACCCCTAGAAGCAAATCTTCAATGTAAAAAATCTATTGTAGAAAATATGGAAGAATAAGCTTTGCAGCACACTGGCAAGAACTCTTGCATATAATAATACAGAAACCATGAAACATAGAAGAAAAAATTGATAAATTTGTACTTTAGCAAATTTTAAATTTGCTCTTTCACATGCACTGTTATAAAATGGGAACAGCTGCCACAAATGGAAATGCGTATCTGATAAATGACTTACATCCACAATATGTAAAGAACTCTAAACACTTAAACTCATAGAAAAAATCCCCCAGAGAAACTGAATAAAACATTTGAACAAATTACTTCACTGATGCCTTTTCATTTACAAATAAGAGACAGATAGCACATAAACTTGTGAAACAGCTCTCAACAGCACTATTTTTCATTGAAAAGCAAATGCTCACTCAGACACCACTACATCAGAATGATTAAATTTAATCCAACTGGCAACACTAACCTCAACAGTACTGAGGGTGGGCAAGTACCTGAACAGGACCACTTTGTGAGTGTCTCACTCATGTGATCTTCCTGGAGAAACAGCAACTTTCTGAGAAACAGCAGTGATACTGGAAAAGCAGTTTGGTAAAAAGTGAAATGTGGGATTAACCATCGCGATCTTGGGAGTTACCCAAGGGGAGATGAAAGCATTGGTCCGTACAATGTGCCATATTTGAAATACACTTACAGCATATTTCACATTCATTAATCAGCAAATAGATAAATGACACATGTTAAATGGAATACTACTTGGCAATAAAAAGAAATAAATGATTGATACACCTAATGTAGATTAATTTTGAAAGCACTGTGATAAATGAAATCACACCAAGAAGGCTAAGTGACAACTATAGAAGGACAAAATTCACAATTTTTTCAGGATAAGTTGTCCCGCGTGGTCCCTTGGAACGAACTCAAACAATCATGATTGCTACTTGAGAAAAATACTTACCATTTATCTCAGAGTAAGTTAATATGACTAATGCAGATTTTCTCCTGCATTTAGAAATGTAATCAAATATTCTGTATAAAAAGAACTTGTGACTATGTCTCTGTACTCAGAATAATTTGAACTTTTAGCCTCTTAGTGAAGTTAATCACACTTGATCTCTTGAGAAAAAATGTTTTTAATGTGAAGCAATACTCCACTGAGATTTAACAAACTCTATTTTAATTGTAATTGATTTATACAAAAAGATAAAGTGACTTAATTAGAGCAAACTATTAGAATTACCGACAAGGGAATATGTTTGATACAGCTAGTCATGAGTGGGTACGAGTTGGACAATTATTTTACAGTTAGAAACAAAATAAATTTTAAATCCTAAAACCCTTCATTTGAGAAAACTCACATAAATTATATAGATTGGAATTTTGTTCTTTAACAAAACATTTTTCAAATTCGGTGAATATTTAAAGCAATTTTCTATAAAAATAGTTGCAATTTTCTAAAAAAAAAATAGACAGCTAGCTGTTTGGCTAGGAACATCTGTGACACATGCCTAGGTTTAAGACAAAATTTCTTAATCTTTTCCTTGCAATAGAAGGTTAAGAAATGTTTCTAGACTCATTTGATGGAGCTAGTGTTACCCTGATACCCCAACCAGGTACTCAACAGTAAAAGAGAACTACATAAACCAATAACTTCAATGAGCATACAAGCAAAAAGTCATCAATAAGATACTCACAAACAGAATTCAATATATCATTAAAAAGATCATGCACCAACTCAGCTTCATCTCAGGGATGGAAGGATGGTTCAACATACATAAATCAATAAGTGTGATACATTGCATAAATAGAAACAAAAGTAAAAATCATATGATCACCTCAGTAGATACAGAAAAAGCCTTTAACAAAATCCAACATCCTTGCATGATAAAAACCCTAATGAAAATAGGTATACAAGGTAAGAAGGACCATGCTGCAAAGTGATAAAAGCCATGTATGACAACCTGCAGCAAATATCATACTGAATAAGTAAAACTTGCAAGCAAAACAAGTCAAAGGTGTTCACTTTCACCACTCCTGATCAACGCAGTATTCAAAATGTCAACCACAGTGATCAGGCCCGAGAAAGCAATAAAAGGCATATGAATAAGAAAGAAAGAAAGAAATCAAATTATCCCCATTTGCAAATGGTATGGTCCTATATATAGAAGAAGAACAACAACACAAAAACCCCAGACAACAAATGGAGATGATAGGCAAACTCAGCGAAGTTTCAAGACACGAAGTCAACATGTAAAAACTGACAGCATTTCTGTACACCAGGAGTGAAACAAGAAAGAAGTCAGGAAGACAATTCCATTTATGGTAATTTACAAAAATTAAACGCTTAGGGATCAACCAAGGAGGTAAAAGACTTCTATGAAGAAAACTATGCAACTTTGAACAGATTGAAAAGGATGCAAAAAGTAGAAAAAAAATCACAAAAAACATTGAGTCTTTTTCTGAAAGCTTTATTATCGCATTAATTTCATTGCTTGTTATGTGCTATGTCATTTTTAAAGCACTGTATCTATGAGTTTTATGCATTTCTCAGGTGTCAAAATATTTTATTCTGATGTGTTCATTGGAAAGAAGAAAAATTTTTTCAGACTCCAGCAAATTTACTTCAGCAAATTAGGAGCCTCACTTTTATTACCAAATTTTTACTTACAGTTCTTTGAGTAAGGCTCAATCCTTAGACTTT
The DNA here is from genome assembly GCA_004363535.1 of Dasyprocta punctata. Lineage (NCBI taxonomy): Eukaryota > Metazoa > Chordata > Mammalia > Rodentia > Dasyproctidae > Dasyprocta > Dasyprocta punctata. Next base: position 58,600 of record RJWM01008725.1, read on the forward strand.
TTACTATTGTTGGTCTCTCTTGGGACACTCTCCAAATTTCTATTATTTTATAGTCAGCTTTGTATTACTTGAAAAAATATTTGAGAAAAATGGACTTAAAAGGAAGACAGCTCATTTTTGTCCATAGTTTCAAGGCATTGGTTCCTTGTCCATGGGCACCATCGCTTGTGGGTCTGTGGACAGAAACATAATGACAAGAAATTCATGGTGGAGGAAAGCTGCTCACTCCAACAGGGCTGGGAAGCAGAGATGGAAAGTGAGGCGGGAAAAGTCATGGGTCCCAAAACACCCTCCAACACCCCCAGTGATTTAACTTAGTCCAAAGGGGCCCTTAACTCTAAGAGTTTCCACTATTTCCCAGTAGTGCCACCTGCAGGGCACTGGGACGTCAACACGTACACCCCAATGCTTTGGGAGCATTTTTAAAAACCAAACCATGACAGGCTTCTTTCCCATGGTGCCTGACTCCTTGAGTGTTCTAAATCTGTGCCCTGTTCCCATTCCTCTGTCTCAGACTTTCGCCTTCCTTGGTGCGATGACTTTCAGGCATTCTATACAGGCCCTGCTTACACCAGGTTTGTTACATTGATAAGAATTTTTACAATTTCTAAATCTTAACTGGAGGCCATTTCCCTTCTAGTAACACCGTTCTATATTACCTTTCTCCCTCTGCCTTCAGTCAGCCAAACCCAGTCTTCTCATCACAACTGAAGAACAGATAGCATTTAATTAATAAACGATTATTATTTGCCTAGGACTGGTATGAGCTTTTTGCAAGCTTATTCCGTCTTCACAGTGACTTGCTCTGTCCATTTCAGTGCTGGAGAGAGTTTGAATTTGAACCAAGGTTTTCATGACACTGAATATAAAAATCTTATTCGTGTTTCTGTGCCCCATGCTCTTCTTAATTTATAACACTGCTTCTTATTTTATTTGCCTCCCTCCCATATCAGGGGTTTTTAGGACCTTCTGGCTCTCTAGAGTTCCATCCTTTTTTGGCTACCCGGTGACTATGCTTGTCACTTCTGAGTAAATGCAACTTGTGCTTTTTTCACTTACAGCATGTATTCATTGCTGCAAAGTATTGATTTTTAGATTGAATTTCAGATACAGGTTCAAACATGAATTTACTGGGTTGGGCAATGCATTCTCAAAATATCAGTAGAATGTAGGGTATAAAACAATGTCCTTTTGGAAAAAAATATATAAAACAAGTTTTATTACATATTTAGGAAGCATTATTTATGAATGCATAATGATACAAGATGCATTTATGACTTAAGATACATTTACAAGCAACTGGTATAGAAAGCTGTGTGACTGAGATTTGGAGTTCCATTGTATTCTATAACATCACAGTCTTTGCTTGACACTTATTTGTTTTATAGATAGTCACTGGCCTGATACCTCTTCTAGCTGTTCTCAATATTCTCTGCTTTCTCCATCTCGTATTTGGTTCTCTTATATTAGCAGAAGGTTTTTCTTTCACCACACTAAGACACTCCTATTTTTAGTTATTGGTATCTTCTATTTCCTGAGTAATCTTTGGCCACTTTTCAGAAAGTTAATAGTCTCTGATTATTAACATAATAAACTCTCTCCAAAAGGCTTGGTAATCCTTGTTTTCCATATTTTCCATGATCTGTTGTCCCACCTCTCAAGCCTTCTCCCAACTTCATTCTCACAGCTTCTGTTCATTGGTCTTCTTGCTTCTACTCAGTGAAGTCTGTTTGCAATACCAAGTGTATCGCAACTACCTGGCATAAATGCTACCCAGTAAAAAAGACTTCTCTTTCCATATGCCAGAAACCATTTCTCTCCCCACTTTGTGTTTCTAAGACCTGTTATTGTTTTAGCTCTCAAATATACTGTTTGTCGTAAGAGTCAAATCTCATGCAAGTTATCATTTCACCACTAGTCAACGTAACTGTAGGAATAACCCAAGACTTATCCCTGCCCCTGCATCCTCAAAAAGACTGTACAGAAGTGAAATGCTCAACATAAGGTTTTCTTGGGCTCACAAAATCACACTGGAATGACTACCACGGACGAGATGTGGATTTTGGAAGGATACCAACCACGAAACTCACAGCATGCTAAGAGATCCACAAGAGATCCTCCTGCTCTGTATTCCACACATCGGTACAGAGGTCTTCTATTTGACTGCTTAAGTGAGAGATCACGAGTGAGGAAAGCAAATGGCTCAGGCAAGGGTGTGGTTCTCCTGGTGTGGAAGTTGCATATTCCAGTTAGGAACTGGTATTTTCTGGAACAGTTTCTGGCTTAGACCCCAGTGTCCCTGAAAGGGTCATGTGTATTTCCTTATAAGTATCATAAGAGTAAGATATGACTAGCTCATTTCTATTTCCTCTTAGTTGGGTACAATCATCTAGTAAGAGTCACTTTTACCATAAGGACTACTAGTTCAAAATAGTTCATGCTGCTGGGAATTCCAGAAAAAATGTAGTGAAAAATTTATTGCAATTCAAGATTACATTGGAGTCATAGCAAGTTATAGAAACAAGCTGTAAATTATTGTCTGGTCTCAAAGTTCATGCCTTTCCCCCCCTATTCTATGCCGATTAATTGCAAGACCAAAGGCACATAAAAAGTATTTGTTAGTGATAGCAATCTTTATCCCTGAGTAGCATAGTGCCAATACTTGCGTTATTTTGAACTAATTCTTTTCTTCTCTCAATACAGATCAGTTCATTATAAAAATGTTATATATGAAGTGCTGGGTTATTTTAATGGGATGTAAGATCCATTTTCAAAATGGCCTTAGAGCAAGTACTTCACAGAAATGAAACTTCTCATCAATTTTTGGTCCACTACCCTGAGCCTCAGTTTCTTGGAAAATAAAGGAGTTAGGTTTGATAGTTTTCATGTCCTTTCTCACTCTTAACAGTCAGTAAAGAAGAAGGTCTGATGTTCTTTCTGCTACATCTGGCAAGCCTAGGTGACAAAGTAGGTGGAAAGGATGAAAGTAGATGAAATGATGCCTTTTCATTTTTATGATCAAGAGATCTTACCAGGAATATTTTGTTTCAGGATAGAACTCTGGCTTGTGCAGAGCTTTTAATGGAGATGATTTCAAAGTTACATAGTTATGTGTGTCTATGAGAAAAGAAAGCACATACTCCAATGAGTGAATCCATCATACATTAAAGCCTGAAATTACCCTCAGGTATAACTGACTTAGTTACTTTTCTTGCTGCTGAGACAAAATATCCAACACCCAAAATTAAGGAGGGAAGGTTTATTTAGCTCATAGTTTGTAGATATTTCAGTCCATAGTCTGACCATCACAGAGGAGGAACTACTCATGGCAGGCAGAAGGCAGAAGATACCAAGGAAGCAAGCAGTAAAAGACAAGTGACCCCACTAGTGTTCTTTCTGACCCTTATAACTCACCCAAGCTACCTGCCTGAGTTGCGTCATACTCAAGGTAGGGCACCCTTAACTTAACCAGAAATATCTAAACCAATCAGTGGACTAATTTAGTAATCATATACCCTTAATCCTAGAACCACCAACCCTAGATCAAGCCACCTCCGAAAAGCCCTACCTATGACATCATGAGACTATGGGGGTGCATCTATATGCAAATCATACTGATAACTATTTCCTCAATAGGGTATTTTATGCACATCTTGCTCTTCTTTTGAAAGTGTGTTTATTACCTTCACTATATTAGAGAAGTGTAGCTGATATTATAAAATATACTTTGTATGCCAAGAAGCTCACAAGCTTTGGCAGAATAGAAGTTACTTTTGCAAATGTTCTAAAGTAAAACCTCCAGAGAAATTTCTTTTCCCAGAAGATCCCTTGGTCACCCTTTTGAAAAAAGTCACTCATTTGGTTATTGTAACTAGATTGTGAGGTGTGACCATATAATCCAAACAAAGAGTACTGTAACCATCTCTCTTAAATACATTAGCTTCAATTGAGTGTTAATCCAAAAAATAATATTTTACTCTTAAATTTCAAAAAAAGTCATCAGTAGGAAACATCTTTCAACATTTCATTTTGCATTCTCATTTAAAACTGTATGCTAGACGTGGAACTCTTTTCAAACCTATTCTTTATTTAAGGTTTTTTCTTTTTTTATTTAAGAGAAAAAAGACACAGAAAAGAAAATCAAAAAGCAAAAAAGACAAAAAACCCCAACAAATCCAATACAATAACACTATAGGTTTACGAAACAAGATAATAGGAATTTGACAATGGGTGTAATATTGCATATCATTACCATCAAAAAGGTTGTTTAGATTAACAGGGATAGATAAGCAAAATTTATCTAATCATATGAGTACTAACTGTTATTTTTCAATAACTAATACATTCAGTAGTATAGTCATTTTAGCTATCTTATGTACATATAAACAAATTTATGTCTTTTTCATTTTTCCTTCCTTCTTTCCTCCCTTCCCCTTACCCAATTACATTTCCTCTTTGAGCAGTTTCTTACCCTTATAGAGTATTTATTGCAGATTTTGGATCATATATCCTTTTTCAGTTTCTTACACTAGGGAGACAATATGGCATTTACACATGTGAGTTTGATTTATTTCACTTATGAGTATGGTCTCAAGTCTTGTCCATTTAGCTATAAAAGTCTCAATGCAACCATTCTTGATAGCTGAGTAGTACTCCATTGTATAAAAATACCACATCTTTTTTATTTATTCCTTGATTGATGGGCACTTGGATTGTTTCCAAGATTTGGCTATTACAAATTGTGTTGCTATAAACATGAGTGCACATATATCACTGTGGTATGACATTTTCAATTCTTCTGGGAAAATGTCCAGAAGTGGAATAGCTGGTTCAAATGGAATCTCTAATCCTAGCTTCTTGAGGAATCTCCACACTGATTTCTACAGTGATTGCACCAGCCTACACTCCCACCAACAGTGGAGAAGAGTTCCTTTTTCCCCACAGCCCCTGCAGCATTTGTTATTGGTTGCTTTCTTGATCTTGGTCATTCTTTCTGGGTTGAGATGGAATTTCAGTGTTGCTTTAATTTGCATTTTCCAAGTGACCATTGATGTTGAACATTTTTTCATATATTTGCCATTTTTATTTCTTCCTCTGAGAAGTGTGTATTCATCTCAGATGCCCATTTTTGGATTGGGTCCTTGAATTTTAGGGACCTGATTTCCTTTAATTCATTATATGTTTTAGATAGAAGTCCTTTTTCTGAGGGACAGTTGGCCAAGATATTTTTCCAATTTGTGTGTTTTCTTTTCACTCTGTTGGAGATTTCCTTTGACATGCAGAAACTTTAACAAGATGACCTCCAGTCTTTATTTAAGGTTTTAAACTCTTGCAGTCTTGTCAAAAAATTTAAAATGCACAGTTTTTCTAATCCCATAGATAGAGTAGAAGACAAAATTTATATTTTTGGCACTTTCTCACCATAAGATCAGTTTTTTTAAATATTAACAGTTTTTTTAGAATGAAATTTACTAAGACTTTTGTTTATGATATCTTTTATTGTTTTGTGCAGGGGAAAGATTCTTTTCAATGGAAGGACATATAAACATCTATATTTTCTTATATCTTTAAAATAGATATTACTTAAATAATCTGTCTAATTTAAAATAGGGAAGTTTTTTAAACCATACTCAAAACTTCTTAATGAGGTTGGGGTTTGAGCCAGGACAAGTAAACAACAGAAGGTCATGGGACAAGGATCAAGAAAACAGACAGAGCTAGGACAACTATGTCAAACATTAGAAAACCAATAGAAGTCACCTCCCCAAGAGCACCTGAAGACACAAACCCAGAAGTACATGACCCCAGCCTACATCAAGCCTGATTTACACTGTAGTGATCTTTCAGTGGGTTTTGGATGACCTGACACTTCCTCAAAACTCCCCCTTCCAATAAGTGGGCCCTCAGTTGACTTGTTAGGCCATGATTCCTGTCAATCCCCAGAGATGGATCCTCCTGTTTTAATCCCAGGACCTTAAGAAACCCAGTATCTATCCCTACTGGGGTTATCAACTCTTCTCACTTGTCCACTCCCATCTTTTGAAATATTCCTTTTCTTCTTTTGCTATGAATAAATCTCGCTTTCACTGTCGATTCTTTTGAGCATTCTGCTCAATTTACTTGGATGCTGTGGACCGGGAAACAACTCACTGAAATCCTCCAGCAGATACTAATATGACACTAATGTGAACTTTTTAAACAGATACGTTTGCTGTTTTAGACCTTTCAATAGACATCTATTTTTGACCTGGGTTCTAATCAATCTACCTGTACAACTGACATACGACTGTCAATGAGAAAGCCAGCAATGACTATTGAATATGCAAATAACAGGTCAATATCTGACATTATGGCAAGCGCAGATTTGACTGTATGCTAATTCAATACGAATTTTAACTTTGTGTTATATGCCTATATTCAAGTACTGTGGAATAGTGCAAACAACAACAAAAAAAGAAACCCCACCTAGATGACTGAGACACAGAGCTTACTTTCAAGAAAGTCATTTTCTAGCTACAAAGCACAATGTGTAATAGATAATTATAATTTTAAAAACTTTCAAAAATTTGTATTATCCAATGTGCTGTGAAAACACAAAGGTTGTAGTTGAAATCAGACTTTAGTCTTATTATCTGTGGTTAATCCTATTATCCATGTTTAAGCAAGCAGAAGATGTTTTCTTCTTGTCCACTACCCAAACCTGTTTCCAAAAGTCAGAGGAATAAGAGCTGCTAGGCCTGCTATTTTAAAATCATGAGACCATTTAAATAACTAAACTCTTGTAAAACTGCTAGCATCGAACCCATATTGGAACCCCTCCAGGTGGGCAACAGAAGGCATTACTCCTGGATAATCAGTATGTCCCAGGCTTTTTCTAAGCACTGGGGAAAGATATCAGTCAGACAGAAAATTTGCACTTTTGAAGAGTTTTCTTGCAATACATGGAGGAAGTGTTTGATGAGCTTGGAAAGTCTCTCTCAGTGTCCAAAGTACATCTGACTCACAAGCAATTTGTTCACCCAGCACTAGTGAAGACACTCCTTCTTCTTATTCTTCTGCCTCCTCCCTTGTCCTCCTCTTCCCCTTCCTCCCCCATCTTCCTTCTCCTCTTCCTTCTTTTCTTCTGTGGTAGAAATATTTCGACTCAGAGCAACTGAGTCTAAATGACACTAGGGATGGCACGTTATTTTTGTCCTAAGTGAAAATCCACTAGCCATAAATTCCCATCCTCCCCCAAAATCAATTTTTTTAGCCATTTTAAATAAGCCAAACTTTAATAAATTAATAAACACTGGCCTCGATGGAGCTGAATTGGCATTTTTTATATTCATTCCTAAAACTTCAAACACAATCACTCATTAAAGACATACAAATGGAGTGCATTCTGCAGTTGTAATTTGAATCTTCACTCTAAAAATACACAGGTTCAAACGATGCAATGTAATTTCTTTTTTATTTTTGCTCTTTAAAAACTGAAATCTACCTCTCAGCATCCATCCTTTGGACTTACACGTCATCAAATACTTACAAATTATCACTAATTTGAGGGTTTCTTTTTCTGGTGACCCTGTACAAATGTCCCACAGAAATTTTTAGACTCTTCCCTTCTGGTTTTAAGGAATGCAGCTATTCTAGTGTTTATTATGGGTCCAGTCCACTGATGGGGACACAAAGGTCCGGGAGCCTGAACTTTGAGGGTGCACCTTCCCTAAAAGACACCTTGAAGCTGTCCCCTGTGCGCTGGCCACCACCTGGAGCACCTGTGGCAATGTCATGACTTTGAGGTTTCCAGATTAATTTTCTTAAGCCTTTGGATGATCAGCCAAGCTTCCTTTGCTTTAGTCTCATTTTTTCCACCCTCCCTTTTTTCAGATAATTTGATTCATCACTCTTCAGCAGCCTTTTATTTTTTTGCTGGTTTTTGTTATGTATTTTAACATTAAAGGTTAAATTACTTTTTAAAGGCAAGGAGTGTGGACAGTTTTCCCCACACAGAAACAACAGAAACAGTGATTGGAGAAAGATGACATGCCACATGAATTAAGTGTCACCTTTAATTGAAAAGCTAACAGTCTAGCTACATTTTTATGCCAAATCGCAAACTTGGTAGTTATTAAGTCTCTAGGCAACATATTCAAAGCTGAGATCAAATTTACAAACAAATAAAACAAGTCCTCAGGGTCCCACTAAGGGAATTCTCCTACATATAGGCCAATCTACACTCGTGGTACTCTTGACTCCAGGAGGACAGAACTCCTAAAGGACATCACTCAGAATAGTTACTTCAAGTAGTCTTTTTCCAGTTTTCAACTTCTGAATAACAACAATAGTATGTTAATTCTATTTCAGGAAACTGTTTGCGAATTGTTTTGTTTACAACTTCAACTTTTTTTTTTTTGTACTGGGGATCAAGCTCACATCCTCGCGCTTGCCAGGCAGGCGCTTAGGCCACTGAGCTAAATCCCCGACCCTTACAATTTCAACTTTTAAAAGTTCACTACAGTTAGCTGAACAATAAACTAGACAGAAATTATTTTACAGCAAAGAGGTAAAACTCAGAATGTCTACTTTCTGCAGAGAACCTGTAGTTCAGCTTTATGCGGAGAAAAGAAAAACAGCAACTTTTGCTTAGAGGAAACTCAGCCATTGGCTTGGAAAGTACACTCAAACTACACATGCAATGAAGACAGTATTATACTGATATGATTGATTTGCTGATGCGTTTGTCTACTCTTTGTCTAATACTGACAATTATAAGTAGAACAGTGCAACTACTATTTGGAACAATCCTTATGGTGTTTCAGTGTCTGGTACCACATGTCACCTCTCTTCACACTACTGGTTCTCCTTGCATACCTGGGCTTCCTCCTCTTCAGGAAAGTCATTTTTTGAAGGTCTTTGGCATCTACTCAGGAGTTTTTGCCTTGATTATATGTCAGTATGATCATTGTCATATTGACAACAGTCTTGCATGTAATATCAAGTGTGTCTTTGATGTCTAAATTATTTGCTGCCAAATTAAGTTCAAAAATGTTTGTCAGTCAACTTTCAGGAATTTCTGGTGCAAAACAGGGACATCATCTGCTCACTTTTCTTTTTTTTCATCACCCTCAGGAGGAGGGGGTCTCACCTTTATGGTAGGTACACCACCGAATCACCTTTGTTAATATTGCTATGTTAATACTTATTTGAGGAACAGGGTCATTATTTCCTTCATCATTCATTCCCAAATCTTCCAGCATGGTCATAATTATCACAGATTGCTGGATGATTTCAACATAAACCACAAATATCTCTCCATCAGAACGTTGCAACCTAATGGAAGGCATGGTGTTTGGTCTCTACACAACTGTGGGCCTGAGGCAAAAGGGAGAAGGAAGACATCCTCATGTGAGGGAGAAAGGCTGCAGATGTCTTTTACATAAAACTCAGTGTTCTCTTACATTCTGGAGCTAGGGTTGAAGATCTATGCTAAGCCAGCTTTTGTCCTTTTTTGTTATTTTTTCACTTGTACCTCGTTAAACAGCCCTGTCCAAAATAGCATGGTGCAGAGCACTCAGAGATGAGACACAAACTGTTACACCCCATGTCATAACTCCTCGGTGTCTAATTGCCTTCCGATTTATCTTTACTGATGCTTCAGAAAAAATCACTCTCTGCATTTCTTCTCTCCATTTTTAACATCTTCATCTTGTTCCATGTTTCTTTGATTATCTCTCAGAATAAATGACTTTCAAGTCACATACATTGAAATTGAAATTCTTCCGTTTGCCCCCTAATTATGTCAGTGTGTAAAAATGTGTTCATTTTCCATTCAACAAACATTGAATGAGCATCTATAATGTGCCAAAAGTTCTCTAATCCTAAGGAAGACAGAGTCCTTGCCCACAAAGAATGTAGTGCTTTTGAGAAAGACCAAAGACAAAGAAATAGCATGTATGAAATGATTCCCAAGCCACAAGATAAACCAGAGGAGCTCAGAGAGGCCAGGAGGGAGCTGCTGTCTTGGCCTGGGAGAGCTTCCAGAAGGTGAAGGAAATAAGTTGAAGATGCACTTGAGGATCTCGGGGTGGGAGAGAGGTGGGAGGAATTTTTTCTGGCAAGAACTCATGGCAAGGTCAAGGGAAGAAAGAAAAGAAGCATCTTTTCAGGAACCCTCAAGCACTCCCCTTGGCCAGAACATGCCCTGAGAAGTGAGGCTATGAGATTCAAGGGCAGGCAGAGGTATGAGGAAAGTTCCTCTGGCCACTTGCAACACCCAAATGCCACACAGTTTGAGGAACATGAACTGGTAATGCACTCTGCAAGCTCTAGGTGTAGGTCCACACTTTTCTCCAGAAACACTCAGGTAGGAGTCAGCTTCTGGTCAGTTTTCACAAGAAGACCTATTTCAGTAATTAAAATACCTAACACTCTCACAGTCAAAATTGTGAACTACATTTAAGAGTTTTTTCCCTTTCCAGTAGTGGTCAGAACCAGCATCTGTTGCAGAAACCGAGGGTGTGCTTTGCTGCCCTATAATTCCAGAGTCTGAGATTTCCCTCTCCTTCCTCACTTCCCTTTGGCTTTGCTTTCATCCTGACCCAAGCACTCAGGAATGGGGACGTGAATGGACTGAACCTGGTGACAGGGTGTAGTGAGCAGAAAAGTCTTTTTTATTTTTAGGCCAGTGCTTTTCCCCATCACCACCACTTCCCTCCTAGAAACTTCACTGGACAGGATTTAAACATGGCTCCTGGCCAGCTCCCACTCCCTGCTTGCCAGTCCTGGGTTGGGCCATCTGGTCAGCACCTGGAAAGACCACGGCTGGCTCCATTCCTTTCTGCGGCTGTGGATCAGTGTCCAGAGAAGCTGAGTCTCTGCTCTCCTTTTCCATCACAGCCTCCACCTCTTCGCCTGGGAATCAGAAACCAAGGGTCCCTCATGAACCATGTGTGCTGTCTGGGCCCTCGTTTTGAAGAGAAGGGGAGCAACGCTTTTCTCTTCCTAGTGAGGAGGAACAAAAATGCTACACTACTCCCAGAAATTTTTCCAAAGTTTCCTTACTAGGCCACCTATGGTTTTATCCACTTCATGTGCAACTACTAAGCTTTGCAAAGTTGCTTGTGGATGCCTTGTAAGTCTTCCTTTCTTATTTTGAAAGTTCAGAAAAAATTCTACCATTTTTCATTGGCTTTGTACATGCTCAATGAAGGCAGAATAAGAAACTCATTTTGACATCTTGTAACCCATGGTATTTACATTTCTATAGAGAGGTTAGGACTGATCTTGTTTAAGGGAGAGGGATTCCTACATTTTTGTAATGGTCCTGCAAGTGGTAACAAGCACGTGAGTACTGAGTTCAGGAAGTGCACCCTAATGCTCTGTCATGACCCCTTCCCATGGCCTAATTGTCGCCATCCTAGTGAGGAAAGGGTGGGTTGGGGCGATTGTTAGCTCTGTCAAATTGGACCAGAGAATAAGGAGCTGTGTTAATTGAATCAAAGCAGAGTGGGATAAGGCAGGTAAGGAGAGGTTCCTATACATATCTACAACCTGAACTCTCCACCCTACCATATTTCTTTCATTTTATTACCTTCAGCTACATTGAGTAATGCACCTGACTTGTCACAGCTGAGGCAAGGATACATGGATGAGGCAAGTTGGTTTAAATTAGGGAGGGCCTGGCATGCTTTCAACCTCAGATTCTTCTGTGTTTTTGATACAGTCTGTTCAGCTGGTCCCTATGGGGCCACTGGTTGTGCTTCCTCCAAGGAAGGAGAAAGAAAGCATCCTTTTTGGAAAACCCCATTTACCCCCCTGGGCCAGAATAGGCCTTGAGAAGCAGAGGCTGTGAGAGAGCAGGACCGATACAGATGAGGAAAGTTCTGTTTTCTCTTTATCTAGGAGCAATGTAAAGAAGTTACTCAGAGCATTGCCTCACAAAGGAAGAGTGGGTAAATGTGTCCACCAGGCCATCTCTTCTCTCTCCACCTATCTGTGATTTTCTGTTCTTATGGAGCCTCAATAAAACATTTCTATCATTGTGCTTTTCCCTGATTCATCTTCTGTTTTCTAAGTTGCAATTGTTTTATTTTATCTTTGTCTTTTGAGACACTAAAATGCTCTTACTCCCTCTCACCCTCTCTCTCTCTGTCCCTCTCTCTCTCTCCCTTCTTTTCAGTTTCCTAGGGTGAGAATCTGAGTGTCTGTCTTTTACCTTGCTCATATTTTGTATTTTTTTAGACAAGTTTGGGTGATTGTAGCATAGTTGGTCAAGGGAGCAATGAGAAAATGGAAAGACAGAGGCCATTTCACCCCCTCAAGGAACAATTGAATCATCCCACTCGAGTTTCCGGTTTGGTTTCCTACTACCCTAGCCTCCTTCCATCCTGAAGTTACCAGTGAGAAGTATGACATCTGAAGAGACCAAGCTCCTCGCTTGTCATCCTCACCATCGGGCTCTTTATTCTGCCACTGCAGACAGAAAGGAATCCTCCCATCTTTTTCATGATGACTCCTCTGGGGACACCCCGCCAGCCTGGCTCTAGCCTCCCTTTCCTGCAGCGCTTCCTTACTTCCAGCCTTGCTCCCCTTTCTCAATAAGGGAAAAGTAATTCTCAGTTGATTTTGAATTTCTACCAGCATCAAGGTCTGACACAGAATAAGGTTCAGCTTACTGTTTGTACAACGAAACGATTCTCATCAATGATAAAAAGCACAGCATTCTAAGTTTCCATGTATTTATTAAGTCAGAACGGAGAAAGCTGGAATTGGGTGAAGAAAAAATCACTCTGCATGTGATGCAGAAAAAGGCAGAAGCATATCTCACTCCTTTTCTG
>RJWM01008726.1:0-71492 GCA_004363535.1 Dasyprocta punctata
GAGGCTGGGCCTGCTGCCTTGGTAAGAGAGTGCGAGGGCCTCAGGGGTGCACCCCATGTCCAGCCTTGTTGCTACTTTATATAATGCAACTAAATTGGTAGAAATCTAAAAAAATAAAAACAACAACAATTAAAAAATCACTAAAGAGAGTGTTGGCCACACTTCTGTGTTCTAGACTTACTACATTTCTCTTCTCATCTATTCCTGGAATTCAGATACTAAATGTAGCTAACTTTTGAGGAATGACTTGGAGCTAAATGCCCTTTCTTGTAAGAGGTTATTTTCACATCTTTGTGGAATTTCTCTATAAGAAGGCTTGTCTGTCTTCCCTTTAATTTATTTTAAAATTATTTAAATCACTATCGTATTTTACACTTTGGGTTCCATTTCAAATCTGTATTATTTTGTACTCAAATTGTTCTGGTTTTGATCCTTGAAAAATCTTTCAGGTGGGTTCCTGTGGATGTTTGATATACCCCGTACCTTGGGCCTGAGAGCACCTCCTTATTTTCTGGTACTATAATTATACTGCTGTACATAGATTGAATTTTTTGTTTAAATTATTTATGCACCTTTGATGTTCAAGCAGAATCAAGATTCTGTTAAGCTTATTAATTTTAAATTTAACTCTAATTTGCCTGGATACACCAGGCGTATCTGTGGGTTTTGTACCTATTACTGCTTTAAAATTAAGTGTCTCTGGTTTCCAAATTTGTCAGTTCACCACATCTGTCCTTAAGCTTGATTTATGCATTTGAAATGATTTCATTGCTTGCATGGTATATGAGACATTTTAGTTACAGATGATTAAAGTTTTCTAAAGCATATAATGACTTCTTTATTAATGGTTTCTGACTCAATGCTTAGCTTTTGTAATGTTAACTGCAGTCACATTTGCATTTTTTGTTCAACTTTCTTTATAATTTGATACCTTTTTATTTCCAGTTATTTTGTATTTGTATTGTCTAAATTTTAACTTTATCTTATGTTTTCCTTGAAAGTTCAATTCATTTTTTATTTACTGTGGTTTATAATATTATTACAGTAAATTTTATAATCATATTTTATTAATTCTATTTTTCTTATTTCTCTATTTGTAGTTCTTTGCCAATTCAGTATAAATTTTTCTTTATTGCATTTTTAGTTCCTATAAGTTAATAAGATCATTTTTATAACTTTAGAATCACTCTGGAAATTTTAAGAGTATTTATGTGAATCATATGTAACATCAAACAAGAATCTATCCTACTCCAAAACAGCCAGAAGATGTCAGACTGCTTGATTCCTAGTGTCTCTACTTGAAATATTTTACCACATTTCTGTTGTCTTTCTTTTTTGCAGTTGTAAATAGATAATATTGATACTGTACCATTTCTGGTTATTTACTCTTCCTGCAATGTTGACTTCATTTTTTCACATTCTTCTTTAAATTTCAATTTTTCTTTTGGAATTCATATCTTTTTCCTAAATACATTAACTAGGAATCTTAGTATGGGATTATTGTTAAGTGTTTTTTCCTAGACATGCATTTATTTTCTTGTCAGTGATTGTCTTCCTGCTTATGTTGTTTCACATTAGTAGATATTTTCTTTTACCTCTTTGAAGTGTATGTATTAGCCTTCAGGAATGCGTTCCAAAGAATGAGAAAAGTTGTGAAATACTTACTGGCAGTGAGTGTGTGGATTATGGCAGCTTTGTAAATCTTTTTGGAATCACTTGTTAAAATTGAAGATTTGTACCCAAGCTCTTCCTTCAGCTTCTGTTTGTCTCAGAAAAATCTTTATTTTGCATTTTACTTTTGAAAACAGTTTTGCTAGCTGCATTATTTTTGGAAGGTGGGACTTTTTTCCCAAAAACATCGATGAATGATCCCAGCCACACAGAGTTGTCCCAGGCATGGAAGAAATTTGCCAATTTCCTTGCTTTTGCAGAACTCTCGTTCTGTGATTCGTGTTCGAAACTCTGACGGTACCGTGACCCAGCAGGGTGTCTGGTTTCTGAAGCCTTGAGTGTGCGCCTTCTTACCCACTACCCAAGAATGCCTGATTTTCTCTAACTCTTTCCCTCTTTTTCCTGGAACCTGCACAATGCATCCACTTGACATTTTCTTATAAATTTCATAGTCTTTCCTCTCTTCCTCATTCTTTATACTTTTCCAACTGAGGTAATAATTTCAAATAACTCGATTTCAGGGATTCTGCCTTCTGCCTGATCAAAGTCCTGTGCCCTACTCTAATGAAATTTTAAATTCAGTTGCTGTATTATTCAGCTCTAAATTTGGTTTGGGCAGCGAGGCTGGAGCCTCTCAGACCTTTTCCATGCCTGTGTTTTCTCTAAGTTCCTGCGCTGCTCTCCGGCAGAGGTTTCCTCTTCTCCCTCCAGGATGCACAGTGCCTGCTCCTGCAGACGGTGCTCCATGGGCTCCTGGGAAGCCGCCGCCTCTCAGCTCGCTTCTGCTCCCGGGCCTGAGCCCTCTGCACCACGCTGCTTGCACTAAACACGCAGTGAAACAGAAGCTCACCATGGAGGCACAGATCTCCGGATGCAGTGGAGACCACTACGAAGCAGCTCTGAGCAGCACTTAAAATTAGCTCATTGACTTTCTATGTTTATCTGTGAGTCTGTCCTAGGCCTAGGCCCCTTGTCTGGAGATGGGCAGCAGATTCATATTAAGTGAACCTCTATGAATCACTGGTCCTGGCTGGGACCCATAGTGGCCTGTGAGGCCAGAGAGGCCTCAAAGGGCAAGATAAGGTCACATCTGAGGATGCTGGCTCCAACCCCAATGAAGTAATAGAGACTGCAGCTGTAGTCATCTCTCTCCTGTTGTCTCACTCCTACCATAAAGGTCATCATGGAGATATGACACTTACCCTGAACTGGCATAATTTACTACTTGGAGAAATCTTTGAGCTGACTCCCAAGGTCCCACTCAGTTCCTGCTCTTTCCTCAGTATCCCCTCTGTTTGTTTGAAAACCTAATAAATATGGGTCACCCAGAGAAGCTCTTTGTCTCAGCCCCAGAGTCTCAAACTCTAGTAGAGGGTTTCGATCCTCCTGGAGCCCTAAAATCATACCACTTGTCTCATTTATTTAAGCCTTCACCATGCACTCGTTTGGGAGATTGGGGATCTCAGCCAGGGCCCCCATACTGATGCACCTGGCAGTTGTTGCCAGCTGAGCTGAACTGAGGCCTGCTGATACACTGTGCCCAGTCTGCAGCAGTGGCCCATGGTCCAGCTGCTTCCTTCTGAGGGAAGGAAGGCACCTGGAGGAGTGGGTGTCCTGTTGAAGCTGCAAGGCAGGAGGAACACGTTCCCCCAGACAGCCGCTGGTTCCTGCTGCAGAGAAGACCCGGGTTCCACAGCCTTATTGTACCTCACTGTTCCCTTGCTGGGGGCTGCTCTGTGAGGCAGGGAAGGCCAGGTGACAGAGGCTGGCATTTTTGGTCTCCAGTTTTTAGAGCTGTTTATTTTTCAGTCCAGTCTTATTTTCTGGAAAATGGAGAAGATAGTTGTATGCAAGAGCCTTCAGTACCGAGTGTTGGAAACCAGCTACTCACTTCCTTTCTCCCACTGTACGATGTTGAATCTGGGAGCTCCTTTCCCTCCCCTAGCTCAGCTGTAAGCCAGGATAAGGGACAGAGATTAGTGAGTGTCATGAAATTACTTTCCAGCTTTGATTAAATTAGTTTTCTACAATCTGAGGTACAAAGTCCTCTGGCTTTATTTCTAGAATTCTTATAAGATGAATTGGCCTATTTATCATTGAGTTTGTGTCTCTATGCAGGAAGTTTGGGCTGCGCGTTCTCATTCTGCCATCTTACTGATATCAATAGCTGAGGTCGATTCTCGAGTAAGACATTGCAGTTAAATTTTCTTCTGCTTCATACAGTTAGGAGAAAAGCACAGCTGTATCTACAGCTATGTGAAATCAGAGATGAGGAGTCCATTATAAGAGGAAGAGGTGGAGGCAAATGAAAAAGGGAGAGGGAGAAAACAAAGGGGTGAGTAGAGAAAGAGTTATTTTGGGTAAAACAAGGCAGAATCTGGACATGTATGCTAAACGCTTGGAAATCAGTCTTAGTTTAACTTTGGAGAAAAAGTGAAGGTTGTATTATGGCCCCATAAAGTTAGCAGGAAATAACACTTTGATTATGAGCACAAACAGATTTACTTCCAGGATATCCAGTCATGAGCTGAGAACCGTAATGAAGAAAACATCTTTAGCAGGTAGGTAAGCACAGAACTTAGAGTTATAGTATGCTCTCTGACAAGGAATGCTTCAGCATATATGCACAGAAAACCTAAAATTGATATTTTTATTACATCTGCAGTTAAGACTATCACTTTCTGGCATTATTTGAACAAAAATGTGAATTTGATCTCTAATTTTCATATTAAGTATAAAATTATAGAAGTTTAATAACAAACAATATGCAATCCAGTGCAGAAGACATTATAAGAAATTAGAAACAAAAAAGTAAAATAATATCAACAAAATTACTGAGAAGGTAAGAAAGATCTCTACATATTCTGATGATTTTCTCAAAGGTAGGACTCTAAAAGTCATGTTGCTACTGCTTGAAAGTAAAATATAATGAGATTAACCTTTATCTTCTAGGAGAGATTGCATTTTAAAGAGCATAGGTTTTAGTTTCGGTTTACTGTTTTAGTCATAACTTTTACTTATTGGAATGTGGAAGATGACATGGCAAAGGACTTGAAATTATATTTCACTTTAATCTCATCTCTTGGTTTGCTGCAGAATATCTTGGGAATCTCTAAACTTAATGAAACCTTTGGTGAAACAGATCTCAGTGATAGTACACTATGGTCCATCAACTAAGTCTATTTGGATGTGGGTCATTGATATTATTTTAAAATATAGCAATTTGTGTCTTTCTCCCAAAATCATGTAAAGTAAGGGCTTCAGTTGAGGTAGAGGGCAAATTTGATTCCAAAATTGGATGTCAGAAAGTTCCTTAGATGAGAGACTTAATTTCCAGGTGACAAAAACTAGTTTATAGCATTCTAGTCAACAAAAACTAGAAATGCTGAGTAAAACATAGAATATTTGGCTAAAAGTTATTGGTAAATGTGAAATCATTGAGGACTGTAGATGCTATAAAACTAGGTAGGGGAAAACTCACAGAGGGAGTTGGTTACGCACCATGTCACCAGGGAGAGAGTTGTTCATTTGGTTGTGGGCTGGGAATTTTGACTCCCAATGCAAAACTACCCATGTGCAAAGCAGAGGAACAGAGAGATCAGCAAAATTTTAGGCAAAAATTGAGGACGCAAAGGATTGAGTGGTTATTCTTGGAGTACAGTTGTTGAATTCTAGAAGATGAATCAGCAAATATTTAGCTTAGCAGACTCTCTGATTTAATTAAGATAGTCAGAAAATGCACATGTGACCAACATGATTCCTTTAGAATACCACGGAGAAGATCATCATTTGAACCTCTGTAATTTTATACAAAGTGATTTCTATGCAATAAAATCACAAATGCAATATGATTTTTCAAAATCTAGAAAGTAGATAATCAATATGGAGGAGTTTATAAGGAAATTTAGAATTATATGTTAGCCAATTTAAGAGAATTGTGAGTGACTCATTCAAGTATGTGGAAAAGGCTACAGGAAAGAGGAGAATGCTTTGTGAAAGTGGATTCTATAGCTTGGATCTTAAACGTCTCCTATAGCTCCCTGTGTTGCCAACCTGTGGAGAAAACTTTAGGAGGCACAGCCTGGTGGGTGGAAGTCCAGTCTTTGGGACTCCAACCTCCTCTTGTCTCACTTTTTTTTCCTGGTCACCTTTGAGTGAGCAGAAATTCTCTGCCACACACATCCACCATAATGTCTCGCACTGCCACCAACCCAAAGTAATGAGGCCAAGCACCATGGACTGAGGCCTCTGAAACTGTGAGTCAAAATAAAGCTATCTCTTCTCCTTATTATCTATTTGATTCACTCTGGTATATTGTTCAAGGAACACACCAGAGAATTAGAATTTATAAAACTGCTAATTCTGGAAATTAGAATTATAGTAGTATAATTTTAAATTGTACTAATATAATTTTAACATGTGTTATATGAGGCAGAAGATGTGTTCTTGAACTAGATGACAGGCCATTATATACAATGTTTAGAAATAATATTTAATAATGACCCAAGATTTTTCCAAAATAGGCAGAGCATATCAAGTTCACAAACCATGGCATTTGTTAGCAGAAGGAGTACAAAATGGCATGTTTACACAAATTGTAAAAAAAATTGGTGACAAGCAAAGACAAGATGAACAAATAGAACCAGGAAGAGAGGAAAAGCCAATTTTCTAAAAGACATAATAATAGTTTATCATAGTAGATTACAATATGTCAAGGATGAATGTTGTAATTTCTAGAGTTTTGTTCAAAGAGAAGATTAAATGTTGATTGCCTCTCTGCCACCTCAGCAACCTTGGTAAGCCATGTGAGAGGGGAAAGACTGAATCCATTGCCTCTCCAACACCCTAAGAACCTCAATGAGCCATGCATAAGGGGAAGAATTCTGCCCATCCCCTCTCTGCCATCCTGGGAACCTCAGCCTGAGGAACCCAGGTGCCTGGTCTGTTCGCCTACACTGCGGGACAGGCAGTCAGCATGAGAAGTGCCTGGGATTCAGTATCCAGATTGTCCAGATGAATCTAGAGTAAATCCACTCTACCAAGGGGAGACACTTTGCACACGAACCCCTAATTTTCAATTAATTCAGTTGCATAACCACAGTCTTTGCTCCTGTGGTCTAAAATACACAGTTAATAGTTACCACAGTTTGTCAATTTGTAAATTATGCTTGCTGCTATCATTATTGCTGATTGTACTACTGTAGCTAGGATATCATACTTGTTGTAATTAGCTGTGCTCCCTACTGTAACCATATTGAGAAGCTCTGGGGTAGCAAACTCACTAGAACCTTACACCAAAAGCCTGGGTACTGAGCCAAACAGAAACCAACATCCTGCTCTCAGTTAGTTGGAAAGGTAGGATATTGGGATTGACACAAAACAAGAATCTTACACACAGAAGACATCCCTGAAGAGCAGACATTTCCTAGAGAGGTCTTGATACCAGAGATATTGCTACCTGCCACCGAAACTCATAAAGATCATCCCAGGAAACAAAATAAAAATTTTTTTGAAATAGAAAATGTCAAGACGAAGGAGCAAAATGCAATCTCAGACCTCCAACCTGCGAAGAACAAGTCCAAGAAATATTGACATAGAATAAATTGAAAGTCAAACATCTGACATTTCTGAAACAATAGCAACTGAAGCAAAGAAACAATTCCATGAGACTGAAATGGAAATCAGATCAAAAATATTCTCTCAGGTAAAAAAAGAAATGACAACAATAATGATAGATTTGCTGAGCATATCTAAAGAAGACACAGATAAAAAGAAAAGTACAGGAGCATAGGAAAATGATGAAAACCTGGAATGAACAATATAGGTAAGAATTAGAGTACATGAAACAGATTCAAATGATATCCAGGAAATTAAAAATTCCATTGAAAGCTGGCAAAACCACTTGAATGAAACTGAAGATAGACTTTCAGACTTTGAAGACAGGATTGCAGCTAGCTATCACAAAAGGAATGTTCTCTTAAAAATAACAAGAAATCAGGAAATAATAATCCAACAGTGGCAAGATGATGCAAAGAAAAACAATATAATATTGATAGTTGTCAAAAAAAAAAAAAGCGTGAGTCCACACAAATGACATAAAAAGTCTCTTTGTGAAAGTAATAGCAGAAAATTTCCCAAGAATGGGAAAAGAATCTGATGCAAGGATAACTGAGGCATATAAAATTCCAATTAGCCATAATCAAAATAAATCTACATACAGACATATAATAGTCAAGATCCCAGAGAAAATCATAATAGATGGTCTCTACTTCAATCTGATAAAAGCCTTCTATGACAACCCAACATCCAATGTCATACTAAACGAACAAAAATTAAAAGATTTCAACCTAAAATTAGGATCAAGACAAGGATGTCCACTATCACCACTTCTATTCAATATAGTTCTGGAAACATTAGCCAGAGCAATTAGACAAGAGAGAGAAATAAAAGGGATAAGGATAAGAAAGGAAGAAGTGAAATAATCATTATTTGCAGAGGACATGACAGTCTACTTAGAGACCCCAAAAACACCACCAAGAGACTTCTAGATTTGATTACCAAATTCAGTAGTGTGGCTGGATACAAAGTTCACACTCGAAAATCATTAGCATTCGTGTATACAAACAACAAACTCCCTGAGAGAAAATTTGTTGACCTTTCAAAATAACATCAAAAAAAAAAAAAAAAAAAAAAAAAAAAAAAAAAAAAAAAAAAAAAAAAAAAAAAAAAAAAAAAAAAAAAAAAAAAAAAAAAAAAAAAAAAAAAAAAAAAAAAAAAAAAGAAAGAAATACTTAGAAATCAATCTAACAAAGAAAGTAAAAGATCTATACATTGAAAATTATAGTACTCTAAAAACAAATCAAAGAGAATGCATGAAAATGGAATGCTATCCTTTGCTCTTGGATAGGAATAACAAACACTGTGAAAATGGCCATACTACCAAAACTGTTATACAGATCTAATGCAATCCTGATCAAAATTACCATACTGCACAGATCTAGAGAAAACATTTATAAAATTCATCAGGAACCAGAAGAGACCTAGATTAGCAAAGGTAATCCTGGGAAACAAATACAAGATAGGAGACATCAAAATTCCTGACTTGAAATTATACTACAAAGCTACTGTGATAAAAATCGACATGGTACTGCCAAAAAACAGAAATGATAACAATAATGATAGATTTGCTGAGCATATCTAAAGAAGATGTAGATAAAAAAAAAGTAGAGGAGCATAGGAAAATGATGAAAACCTAGAATGAACAATATAGGTAAGAATTAGAGTACATAAAACAGATTCAAATGATATCCAGGAAATTAAAAATTCCATTGAAAGCTGGCAAAACCACTTGAAGGAAACTGAAGATAGACTTTCAGACTTTGAAGACAGGATTGCAGCTAGCTATCACAAAAGGATCAGTGGAACAGAAGATGCAGATGAAACTACAAAGACACAGGAGGCCTTATCTTTGACAAAGGTGCCAAACATGTTCACTGGAAGAAAGATAACCTCTTTAAAAAATGGTGTTGGGAAAACTGGTGTTTCATATACCGAAGACTAAAACTAGATCCATGCCTATCATCATGCACTAAACTAAAATCAAAATGGATCAAAGATCTGAATATTAAAACAGAAACACTAAATCTACTGGAAGAGTAAGTAAGCAAAAATCTTGAAGACATAAGGGTAGGCAGAGAGTTAATGAACAAAACATAAGCTGTATAGGAAGTACTTCAAAGTATCAACAACTGTGATCTCATCTTATTAAAGAGTTTTTGTACATCAAAAGAAATCACCAACCAAGTGAAAAGAAGATCCACAGAATGGGAAAAAATTTTAGCCAACTATCCCTCAGACAAAGGATTTGTATCTAGAACATACAAAGAATTGAAAAACATCAGGCCCCCCAAATTCAAAGACCCAGTCCAAAAACAGGCATCTGAGATGAATATAAACTTCTCAGATAAACAAATACACATGGTAAATAAATACATGAAAATCTGTTCAACATCACTGGTCATTTGAAAAATACAAATTAAAACAACACTGAGGTCCCATCTCTTTCCAGAAAGAATGGCTATCACCAAGAAATCAACCAATAACAAATGCTGGTGTGGCTGTGGGGAAAAAGGAACCCTTCTCCACTGTTAAGTGTAGACTGGTGCAACCACTGTGGAAATTAGTGTGGAGATTCCTCAGAACAGTAGGATTAGAGGCCCCATTTGACCCAGTCATTCCCTTTGTTAGTATTTTTCCAGAAGAACTGAAAACATCATACCATAGCAATATTTGGTCTCCCAGGCATATAGCAGCACAATTTGTAATATCTAAGTCTTAGAAACAACAAATGCCCATCAACCAAGGAGTGGATAAAAAAAAATGTGGTATTTTTATACAATGGAGTACTACTCAGCTATAAAGAAAGATGAACTCGAGTTTTTTTTTTTATAGGTCAATGGATGCATCTAGAGACCGTAATCATAAGTGAAATAAATCAAATTTGTGTGTGTAAATATTATAATGTGTTCCTAGTGTAAGAAACTATAAAAGTAAATAAGATCCAAAAGGAACAACAGATATTAAAAAAGAGAAAGAAACTGCTCAAAAGGAAAGAACAACTGGGAAAGGGAAAGGAGGAACAAAGTAAGGGAAAAATATGTATGTGTACACTACATAGCTAAGATAATTGCACTACACATTCTACTAGTTCATTGAAAGGAATAGTTAGTGTTTATGATGTTTGATCAATTTTGCATGCCTATATCTGATAATCTGAGCAACTATTTTGAAGACAACAATATGCAATATAATAACCATTGTTAATTTTCTATCATCTTGTTTTGAAATTCTGTATCATATCTATTGATTTTTTATTCTCTTCAAAATGAAAAATGATTAAATGCATTGTGAAAACCAAAATTCAATAAAAATATATAAAGTGTAATGGTAACAAATTGTAGATTAATTCAAAAACAGGCGAAATGGGAAGCAAAAGGGATATGATGAAGGTGACAAATAGAAAATTAGATGTGGGATGGCTGTTGAAATGGGTGTGTGGGAGTCTGTGTGTAATGCCGTGAACTACACACTGCACATAAGAAAGTCAGCATGTCAGAGTCAGTGTCACATTTGGAGAAGTGACACATTTTAAGTATACTGACAGGAAGCTTGAAAGTAAGGGGAAGGAAAGGACACTTCCCTGATATAAACCAAAGATCTCCACAGCAAACAAACATTGCCACGCTATGATAAATCAAAGGCGGCGCCCCCGCGGCTGCCTCTGCTGGGAGCTCTCCTGCGGGAATGGGCGGGCCGCAGAGACCCTTTGCTCTGACTCCGTTTCCTTTCTACACCTGCGTCCCCTCCCTCCTCCTGCAGCCTCGAATTTCACAAAGCTACGGAAGCCTCTCTGCGGGCTCCCTGGGCAGAGAAACCCACCCGGCATTTGTGGTCCAGCTGCTTCGCTCCCTGGGAAGAAATGGAGCTGGCGAGCAGGGAAGCCAGGTCGGGGCCTGCTCCGGACGGAGGGACTGAGCCTGTGGCTCGAGCCGCACCCTCCACCACAGGCAGGGATCGAAGGCCTGCCTGTGACTTTCATTTTGGCTTCGTGTTCTAATCATCTTCTCCCACGCCTGGCACTCAGTTCTCTCAGACTCGGAGAGCCTCTGACGGTGTAGTTGGAGGACGGAGTCATCTTGCAGGTAACGAGTGAGCGGCGTAATGACAAATGGATCCTTTATGAAAACTCACTATTCCATATATTTAAGCACGTTCTATGTGAAGCAAAAAATGATAAAATTTAAAAGATAGGGGGCGCTGTCTGCAGGCTCCTTTGGATGGCTGAAACCAATGGCCAATGCCTCCCTGGGGCTACAGCATATTTGAAGAATGAAATTACCTACTTTGAGCGAATTTACCTAATTTGCCTACGTGGCAGGGATTACAAATCAACTTTGAAAATGATTTGGCTATGATAAGTACAGCTCATTGCCCAAACACCTATGACTTAGTTATCTTATCTGCACAAAACCATTCTGTAGAGTCATGTACAGCTTTTCACCAAGATACAATGTGAAATCTTAATAAGTTTTTAATAGCACAAACCTGGAAAATGCACACTATTAATCAAAGTAGATAAATGGATAAATTATAATATATGTTTACTCAATTGATGCTTATTCTGCAAAAAGCATAAATCACTACAGCCTCGCAACAGTTTTGATAACTTGCAAATATGGTGTTGAGGAACAGAAACCAGATGCACTTAACTATGGGCTGCATTATTTCATTGATCATAAAGATCAACAATTGGTAAAATCACTCTCTGCTGCTAGGAGACAGGATAACTGTTACCCTTTTGCAATATATGCTGAAGGAGGCACCAGGAATGCCCATGTTCTGCTTGTAAAGTTCTAGTACATCCTGTCGGTAAATGAGAGAAAGTACTGTCCTCATAGGTTAGGTATGAGTGCTATACTTAACAAAAAATTAAAAATCACAGTGTTTTCCTTTAGGATGCAAAGAATTTTTCTAAAAAATCATAAATAACCAGAAGAACAGACATTCTGCAGCCCTGCGTATCTGCTTAAGGTCTGTAAAGAGGGCTTTAGGTTCTCTGTGAGAGCGGACTGCACTGTGGTAAGTGGCGTCCTGATGCGGAGGCTGCTGGTTGTGTTTCTGCTCCCGTGAGTGTGGGCCTCCTGACCACGGGAGCTGCAGGTGTAGTCACTCTGATGCGGGGTCCAGAACTTCAGTGCCATCGCAGTGATCCTCTCAGGTCTTGCTCATCCCAGAATTATGCACTGCAAAGCCAACTCCGTCCTTGCCTTTCTTGTTCATTACAGTTTGGGTCTTGAATGGCTACTTCAAGGGCCATGTATGAAAGTGTTGGTCTGGGACATGCCACACTTGGAGAGGTAGGGTCTAGTCCAGGTCCTGAACTCACTGCAGGTGGGAGCCGCTGGGGTCAGGCTCCAGCCTCTCCTCTTTCACTTTCTGGCCACTCAGGGAAAAGTTTTGCTCCACCACAAGCTCCTGCCATTGTGTATGGCCTCACTACAGGGCCAAAGCTCTACAACCAGAGATCATGGATCCTCTGAAACTGTAGGCCAAAATAAACCTTTTCACTTTCTAAACTGTGGCATTTTGTTATAGCCATAACAAGCTATTAACACAGTGTCACCAGGTTGTGATTCACAAGGGATCTTGGGTGGAGTCCAGAGCGTCTGTGTTGGCATGTTTTCTTGCCTTGCAGGAAGGGAACTTGCCCGCACACTGGAACCAGGGCTAGAGGGGTCCATGCTGAGTGTCCTAGGCACAACTGAGTTTGACAATTCATAGCTTCATATATTTGTGCAGATTCGATTTCACTTTGGCTATACTAGGACTGCACTTCCTGAATTCCCATCCTGAGCTCTATATCCCAGTTCACTAAAGGTGGAGTTGAACAAAATTTAGAAAGGAAGCGGCAACTCATAGTTTTATTGGTGGTGAGAGGTACAATCTCAGAAACTTCAGAACAGGAACGTGAAGGGCCAGCGCCTTTCCACAGGATTCTGATCTGGAATCAGCCACCACCTACTGCACAGGACATTTCCCGGTTCCTGGCCTGCTGGTTCTCTGTCAGGGAGGCAGAAGAGTATTAGGTGATCAAATCGCATTCAAGCTGCTGAAGTCACTAAGTGCTTGCTCCATTTGTTTTAAATAAAATAGTTTATATTTAGTGATTATATTGTTTTACAAATGAATCTTCCTTTCAAAACTAAATAGTTCAGAAAAAATATGTGCGGGATTACATTATCACTTGTGAAAAGTAATGAGTTCTTAACTTTTCATCTTTAAAAAATTAAACATTTGCTAATTTTGCATAGAAAAAGCACATGTGTATGAAGCATAAATCAAATTTTGAAGCAATCAATTTCCAAATGGATTTCATTGTGAAAGCATTTTTTAAACAATAATCTTTTTCATCTCTGAAGATAAGCATCAGTATTTAAAATATGCTAAATTTACAATGCATAGACTATGAAAGGCATTATCTTCCACTGTCTCAATTACAAAAATACTGTATTAAACCATTGTTGTAACTGATTTTACAAGTAAGTATTTTCCTTACCTTTTGTGTTGTTCCACTGTAGCATCTTTATTACATCCTGAAAATGTGCTAGTAGAAGATGACATTTACCACAGGGCAATGGTTCTATTCCATTTTATGGCTACGGCTTAGGTGTCAGAGGGTGAATAAGAGAATCATAAAGCATTTCTCACCCAAAAAGCAAGGTCAAATTTATGATCCAATGTAAACCCTCAATCTATTGGAAATACCAAGAAATGCTCTCCTTATAAACAAGACTATGGCAAAAGATAAAATTAATTTGATGTGGTTATAGTTCAAAATACATCTGATTTGGGAAGAGAGCACATATATCAATAACATTTTAGTACTTTTAAGAACAATTTTTTACTTTATTTTCCTGTTTGTTTTTAGTGAAACTGTTATGATACATAATCATTGTTTGAAATCACAAATGATTAAAATGTTACATTACTTAAGTGGGATATTTCCTTGAATTCTTCATGAATGCATAACGTTAGGATATTATTAAATTATCACTTCAAATATTGTGAATGTGACTTGTAGATTGAACTGAAATTCTACCTGCATGTAAAAAACAATTACTAGGTACAAACAGGGGCAATGTTTCTTAAGATGGAAGTATTATAAACTTCAATAAGACACTAACTTACAATATTTTTTCTTTATCTGATCAATAAAGTACAGTTGCTCTCCAATGAGTTTTACATATATTATTTAAAAGACATATCTATGGCTGTTTGTAAGTTAATCTTGTTATATAGACCTTAATGCATCACAGTCGCCTAACACCTTTTATCTTGGTCTGGAATCAAGGGGAATCTTCTTCCTTGAAGGAGACAAAGACTTGGAATTAATAAATCATAGATTTATTCATTGAAAGCATCAGATATATCTCAGAAGGATAGTATTTATGTTAATAGAAGTTACATGCCTTTTACTAAATACAGTACTGTATTGAAGATTGTTCCAGTTCTAAAACTTTGTAATGAAATCTAGTAAGCATTTGACAGCACATATTTCCAAGATAACTTTGGGATGTAGTAAAAATTGTAGGTGATGAAGTAGAGCTAGAATCCAACAGGTAGAGGAACAAACAGCTAACAAAATATAGTCCCTGGGGCTTCAAAACCTCGTGCACTCTGAAATGCCAGGAGCACTATTTATTTCTTCTCTTTTTGCCTTATTACACACCGTCCCCAGATGATGCTGTGTGCAGTGTAAATTAGACAGACAGTTTATTGAATCTACTTCTAGTCCATCTTCTGTAACACACAAGGCATCACTTTCAAGGTGTCACTTTGGTGGAATAAAGGTAGACTAGAGCAATATTTTAAGTCTGACTGGGTAAAAAATGGTTTAGAAAACTGCAACTGCAATATTACTGGAAGAACTCAGCAAGATACAGCAATTGGATGCAGTTTTAAATTGGATTATTGAGTCACTTTCTTACATTTGCATAAAATCACATGTAATAGATACATATCATTCATGAAAAATTGGAAGGTTAAAACATAAATTCATTCCACTTGGTTTATCATTTGCTCTCACTATCATCATTTTGGAATCATATATGAGCAAATTTCTGAATTTTGCTGGATCATGAAGCTAGAAGATAGATAAATAATGGTGAAATTGGAATAATGTACTCATGGTATATATTTGATAATTATGACAAATAATGTATATGTACTCTATGTTTATAATAAGACAGTTTAAAAGTTAGTCCTGGAGGAAAGAAGGCTTAGACAGCAGGTCACACTTTCACAGAGACTTCAGAGGGGTGAGTGAATGGCTATTTCAACTCATATAAAAGCCCCAGGAGTTATGTAGCAGTGGCTTTAGTGTTTCAGATACTCAGATAAAGAAAAAGGTCACGTTATTAATGATAAATTAAACCATGAAACGAGAACATGCATTTCTATGTGGCACACTTTGGATCTCTTTTCAAATAAACAGAATTACGGGTGTAAATGGCTTGAAGAGGTGTAGGCATGTGGATTTTACAGCTACCTTCTTAAAATTTGACCTTGCACTTGCCAAACCATCAGAATGTTTAGAGAATACTTTTATTCAGTGAATAGTATCATCATGAACCATTTTGGTCTTTGCTTTAAATTTTAATAGAACTCCTGGAAAGGCCTGGTGATGCACGTGAAGAGAAGTGTTTGACAGAGTGCAGCAGAGAAGGACGATCTGGGCAGAATGTACCCACTGACTGAGGTTTCCCGGGTTCTTCTGACTGCTTTGTGAAAGAATCTTGCTGGAGAGGAAAGGTGAAATGAAGGAGGAATTTTCCAAATCAGTGCCAAACATCTTTTTTTTTTTTCCCTGTTTACATGTACATGCACTACTGGCACACACACGTGTGTGCATGTATTTATCTCTTCCTTTGAAATGACTAAATGAAAAGGGGTCCCAAGGGCACCATGCTGGCTGAGTTTCCTCTTACAAGAGCGCCGGGAAGGCAGAGGTGCTCCATCCTGACCCAAGAGGAGGTGTGCGGGGAGACCGAGCAGAAACTCAGGAAAACCAGGCGCTCGAACGTGCAGGAAAACAGTCTGATACAGAGAATCGACCCAAAGAAGGAGGAAAGCGCTCCGTCAATCCCACTGTCAGGGAGGAGAGGAGGGGAAGCGGTCCGTCTGGATGGCAGCACTGCCGCAGACATCCTGGGAGCCGCTCGCTGTGCCTCCTCGGGGAGACAGGCTGCATCTCAAGAAACACCATACTACACTGAGTGAGGGTGAGGAAAGGAAAAAAAGTCCAGGAGAGCCGGAGTAGCCAACTCCCAAAGACCAGGGAGCTTCTCGTCCACGGGTTACGCTGCCCAACTCTGGTCACGAGGCACTGGCTGGGGAACACCGCAGCCTCAGACCAGGCCACTGGGCAAGCCCTAGGCATCCAGAGAGTGCAGAGGGGGAGCTGCAGACAGCGACGAGCAGGGCCATGGTGAGAGGGAAAGGGAGCAGACAGTCCCCAGCTCTCAGCCGGGCCCAGGGGGTTCTGTGTGCACGGGGTGACGGCCGCTGCCCACGCTTGGTTTCAGCCAGGGAGGGGTGCTGAGCGCACATCGCTCATGGACAGGAAGAGCGACTGGTGTGTGCAGGGCAGACAGGGAGACTGAGGTGCATAGGCAGAGAGGTGCGGGTTAGCCAGAGCACAGGAGCCAGTGCTCTGCCAGAGCCTGGAGAGAGACATGCATCTGCGTGTGCATCCCGTACATCCGCGTGTGCATCCCGTACATCCGCGTGTGCATCCCGTACACCTGCACGTGCATCCTATGCATCACATACACATACGCATACACGTATACATATACGGAAGATTTCTGTATGTGTGAAGAGGAGGATGAGTAGGAACCAGTGCTTCCATCTCCTGATGCTCCTTTACATGAAGGATCCAGAAAACTCCACCAGAAGACTCCTGGAACTAATAAATTCAGCAAAACTGTAGGACACAAAATAAGAACACAAAAATCAGCAGCATTCCTATACACTAAGAATAAACCCACTGAGTAAGAAACCAGGAAACCAATCCCATTCATGACAGTCTCAAAGGACAGCTTGGAATTAATTTAGCTAAGAAAATAAAATTAATATAGCTAAGAAAATAAAGAAAATTATTATGCTCTGAAAGAAATTGAAGGGGACATTAGAAAGTGGGAAGATGTCCCTTTCCCTGAATGGGGCAGAATTAACATCATCAATTGACCATATTACTCAAAATGATATATAGAGTCAAGTCAATCAAATATCATTAGCTTTTTTCACTGAACTAGAAAGGATAATTTTATATAGAACCAAAAGAAACTTGATTAGCCAAAGCAATCTTGGGCAAGCAGAACAAGACAGGTGGCATTACAATGCCATAGTTCAAGATTTGCTACAATGCCACCATAGTACAAACAGCGTAGTTTTGGGACAAAAGCAGAAATATTAACCAATGGAGTAGAAGAGGTGATGCAGGTATAACTATAATCCCTTTAAGCCAGAGGATTTTCCACCAAGGGGCCAACAGTATTCATTGGAGAAAACAATATAAACGGTGCTGAGAAAACCGATTATTCACATACAGATAACAAATCTCGATCCATATCTTCCCATGGCACTAAAACCAGCTCAAAATGGATGAAAAGCCTGCACACAGAAACAGAAACACTGCATCTGCTGGAAGATAAAATGAAATGCACAGATACTTTACTGAAGAAGGAACGCAAATGGCCCACAAATCCATGAAAAAATGTTTAGACTCTTTAACCATTAGAGAAATGCTAAGGGAAACAACAGTGAGATCTACCTTTTTAAAGAATGGCCCCTTATCTAAGAGTCAAAAAACAACAAATGCTAACCACATGGCGAGGAAAAACAAAAACGTATACATTGTTGGTGGGAAGGAAAAATATCACTTTGGAAACCGGTGTGTATGGAGGTTTCTCATAGAAATAAAAATAGGAATTCCATTTGATCCAACTGTACCTCTTTGGGGTATTTGACCAGAAGAACTAAACTCATTCTACTACTTGTTTATAGCAGCACAACCCATAAAGCTAAATTGTGGAAACTACTGTGTGCTCATCAAGAAATAAACGAACGAAGAAATGATGGCATCTCTGCGAAGCAGCAGCATTCGGCTGTAGAGAAGGATAAATTCGAGCCACCTGTTGAGAGTGGAGAAGTCAGTCACACAGGGTTAGGGGCTGAATGGCCTCCCAGGGTGAGAATCCCAAAACACAGACAATTTAGGGGGTGAAACACAGAACCACGTTAGGCAAGGAGGAGGCCGACTCTGCAGTGACCCGAAGAGGAACTGAAGAAGGGGGAGGGGAAGCCCTGGTGCAGACGGGTGTCAGACCCCCAAGCTGACGTCAACACTGTGCTAAATAAATGACAAGCGAACAAACACTTGTGGTGAAACCAGCCGGTGGCTGAGCCCTGGCTTTGCGTGTGATACAGGCTCTGTATGTGACTAGGTACCATGCTGAGCAGAATCACCGAACAAAACTGTCTCCCGCTTGGAGGGGGAAGAAGGGGTGCACGATCGCAGTTGCTCCTTAGAGGAAGGTCGGTTCTAGACTCGAGCAGCGTTCATTAGAATTAGGGCCAAAGAGTACAGTGTGGGACACCAACCACGAGGAGCAACCAGCAACGGCCTCAGAGCTTTGGAAGACGTTTCACTGAAGCAGCCCCCGCGCCGCGGCGGCGCTGGCCGCTGGTCCTCGCACCCTGGGCAGCCGGGCTGGAGGCCTGCACGTGCCAGGACGGCCGGGAGTTCACACTCGCTGAGCCCGCGTCTCACAGCGGAGGAGGGGTGGACACGGGGCCCAGCGCAGAGGCCTGGGTTAAAGCCGCGAACACCAAAGCACGTAGGAGGCTCTTGTTTCTCCTCAGGTCGCATACAGCTTTCGCCTTTTACAAATGCACACACACACACATGCACGTGCGCACACACGCGCACACATGCACGCACGCACACACACATGCACGCGCACACACACACATGCACGCGCACACACACACAAGCGCACGCACACACACGCACGGAGTGGACCCTGGCAGCTTCATCCCTCGGGTTCCAGCCCGTCGCCTCCTCTTCCGCAGTGCCCAGCCTCTCACAGCTAACAGCAGCTTTTTGGTTTGAACCCTGACTTCTGACTCTCGCCCGAACCCAGCGTGGGTCAGCCTCTCCTCTGCGTCCCCACGGAGCTCCCGGCTTCCGCCTCTCTGGCCCTGCTGCTGGGTCGCGCACAGTGTAACGCTTACACCTCCTACTCGGTGAGCAACTTCTCATCGGTAATTAATATTTCTCAAAAATACTTACTGAATTCATCAGTCTAAAACAGAGTTTCACATCTGGTGGGGGCCACACTTAGAAGCAGAATTTCTGTTTTCGGGCTTTCTGCCACACACTCGGTCCAAAGCAGTAAAACATCTCCTCTTCGCTTCATTCTCTCACTTCCCTGATCATTTATTTTCCACTCTCAGTCAACGACTCTGGCCCGCTTGTGCTCGTTTCGTTGTATTTGAATTCCTTGCTACCATGGAATACACCAATCATTTTTCTTGCAAAGTTTTACACCTGGTTTATTCTGTGTCGACGTTTCCAAGGCGAATTCCCGCATCAGACCAGCGCCTGTCGCCTCGCACGCTCGCCCTGGATGAAATCTTCAGGCTTCGCGGGGCGTCACCGAGGACGATCCTCAAGCGCAGGCGCCCGGGCAGCCCCAAAGCTCGGCGTGGCTCACCGTGGGCCTCCGGGCGGCGGGCAGCGGGGAGCCGCGGGCCTCCTAGGGCTCCTTCAACCGCCCACTGTGTCCTGCCGCGCGCGGAATCTCTCAGGGTGCGGAGGCTACGGGGCTGACGCTGCACCGTGGTTCTTTTCCAGTCCTCTTCAGGGGACCCCTGCTCCTTCCTGGAGATGAATGAGCAGACGGTGCAGGCCCATTCCCCGCCCCTCCTTTATCCTCACGGGCGCTGCGCGGTCTGCAGCTCCTCCACCTGCAGTCCAGTCCAGGGGCTCGGCCAGCCGGCCAGGTCTTCCTCACAGCACTGCACTAAATGGAACAAGCTAAACACGAAGACAAACGCCATACGGTCCTACTTTCATTGGATTTTAATGCGGTTGAAGTCCCAGAAGCAGAGAGAGTGGGGCTGGCCCAGGGCTGGAGGCTGGAGAATAGTTACAAGGGAGAACAGAGATGGGGGACCTTTTAGAGACCAGCGCCCAAGCAACAGCTCAAAGCCCAATTAAGTCCCCAAAGCACCGACACTGCAGTTAAACCTGAATACCGAGGTCTTAGTTTAGAAAAAACACCTCAAACATTAAGGTCTTTCATCTTAAAAGAAAAACACAGTAACATTCAAGACATAAGCTCCCCGCACTGGGATGGGGGCACAAAACCTCATATTTCTAGGAAGACAGTTGGTGCATACTTGAGATGGAGTGCGCACAGCATGCCAAATAGAGCTAATAACTGGGCAATACGTATTTTAACATCACTAAATTTCTCATGTAATTATAGACATAGATCCGTTAGCTGAATTTAATCTTTTTATAAGTGTATTCAACAAGCATAGATCACTTTATGCTCAAGAACTTATGTAAATAAAATTTATTGACATAGAGAAAGGAAGGGAGAAGGGGAAAGAGGGACTGAAGAGAGCAAGAGGGTGGACAGGAGGGAGGAAATGAAAGAAAGAGGAGAGGACAGAAGAGGAGAGGAGTGGAGAGGAGGGCAAGGGAGGGGAGAGGGGGAGAGGAGCGCTAGGAATTTGAGAACAGGCAGAACTTTGGGTGGCTTGGATAGTGCAAGTCAGAAGCTGGCACCTAACTTCTCTATTCTTTGTGCCGTGAATGGAATTTTACTCCAGCTCTCAAAATCTGGCTGTAACAAGCACTGGCTGTGAGTGTAACCAGAGTTGTACTCCTGAGAATCCTGCAGACTCGCCCAAACTGAGGACAACTGTGGCATCTCTAACAGAGACCTAAATATTTGAAAAAATACTCCAGAGTTTCTGAATGCATTTTGTTTTAATTTGAAATGAATTCTCTCTAAACAATTGATCTTGGGGGAAAAATAACGAGAATTTCAGGTTTGTTTTTGTAAAAGTCTTGAAATCCTATAAAACCTGCATATACAAAAAGGTGAGTAAAATACATGAATCTCAATGTGAAGCACAAACAAGGAGAGAAATGGCACAGTATTGATCTGTACACAATGAACAACTGATTGCACACGGATTGCGAAGTGTCAAAAAGTGTAGTTGTGTCGCAACATCAATAATTCAAAGCTGCTGCTAATTAAAAGGAAAATACCAACACGACATCAAAATCCCTGCCACCATACACCGTACCCTTAAGATTCATTGCCATACATGGCATGCAGTTAATGTGTCTTTATCCCTGAAATAGGGTTATTAATACCCTTATGTCTAAGCACACTCTATAGAATAAATTCTGCGAAACCCACAATCAACTCAACCATCCTTAAGAAGTTGTGTCACTGAAATCACTTGCAGTGTTTAAATCTGTGTGCGTTGGCGTCAGGCAAAGCACCAACAGGGAGGTTCCTTCCACCACTGCGCTCATGGGCTGCGGACGCGTTCAGTCCAGCGGGCTTGCAGCAAGGTCAGGCCGTGCCGCTGGCTGGGCCCACGGCCGCGTGCTAGGCAGAAGATGCATTCTGATGGCTTTGGCTACTCCTCAGCACTGATTTAGGGTCATTGAACCATTAAATCAGGTGCACATGTAGTATTCAGACTGATGCTCCTCACCTACAATTGATTATAGACTTTTAACACCTCTGCAGAATACCTTCCACCTGCAGGCAGATTGGGGTTTGCCTGCACCACGGGGAACTATAGCTGAGCCATGTGGATGCATCAGAAAGATCGTTACCTACATTTGTAAAAGACATTGTAGTCACATAAGGGATCTGATGCAAACGTGATATGAATTGGCGACAGCTGATTGAAAGCGTTCCCCACATGAATGTACTTATTCTGCAGGTGTAGTTACATTTACGAATGGAGACTGTCTTTAAAATACTTTTGGAGACTGAACAAGTACTCAAAAAGATCCTGGTATAAATAGACCCTATTTCTGGGTAACCCATCAAGGAGTGATGATTCCAAGTCTGAAAAGAGCTTTAGCTTGGGAAAAGTAGGAGTCAGAAACAAAGATAAACGGCTACAAATATAGATATAGATATATTTAATATATTAATGCTATATTATTATATCTAATTATATTTGTATCATACTCCTAGTAACACAGTATTTTTTATTCACTGAAAAATGACAGGATTTTTGTTTAGTGTTTAAATCTTACAATTTTTAAGATGAAAGCTGTAGAAGGAATATATGG
The DNA here is from genome assembly GCA_004363535.1 of Dasyprocta punctata. Classification (NCBI taxonomy): domain Eukaryota; kingdom Metazoa; phylum Chordata; class Mammalia; order Rodentia; family Dasyproctidae; genus Dasyprocta; species Dasyprocta punctata. The sequence goes on from RJWM01008726.1 coordinate 22,631, forward strand.
GGTAAAATATGCTATTGACATAAAAGACATCTGCTTTACACAATTTTGATTTAGAAAATAGTGAAAATCATTATTTTTGTCCAATGGACTATTTGAGGATTTGAGAGAGACTATTAGGATGTCATTTTCCACAGTGATTTAAGAATACATTGGCACTTCACACAGGTATTAAGTTAGCTTCAGGCAGTGCAGAGAAAAACTAAAAACCTCACATGGCTGCTGTCTGTGACACCTGAAATCATTAAAAATCAGTTTCTTCACTTTTGACTGAAGCAGAGATTTGGTAAGAAGAAACACATACCTAGAAGTCATATGACTCTGCAAAAATAAAATAGTCAGATTAAAATAAAGCTGAGGACAAAGTATTGTGACTACACACACATGTGTAATTAGTACACATGTCTGAATATGCAGCATACATTTCCATCGTACCCATGTGCCTACATAGCAGCAAGGTACTAAGGAACACTATGTTCAGATTTAAATTGTGCTTAAAATTTCTTGAGGCTTGAGTGTTCCACACTTCAGACTCAAATGAGCTTTGAAATTTCATAGAGCTATAGAAAAAATTAAACCATTTGTCACTTGCTTAATGAGGTAACAAATAAGAAAAACTGAAACAACTGAGAAATGAAGACAAAGGCCAATTGATCATGGAGACAGTCAGGACCACGTTAAGTGGAGAGTTCAGGTGAAATACAGTGAGATACTAAGGCCAAATGGTAGTGGAGCTCTTCAACACTGAGTATGTGAGCGGTCTGTGACCCCATGACACAAGTCAAGGAACCTAATAATGTAGTGATCTTAAAACAGGACAAGGAAAAGATCGGTCAGTGTCCTGAGTCACAGGAAGGCAGAAGTGAGAAGCCCCGGGTCTGACGGCAGCGGGGACGACTGAGGACACCGCCATGCTGTCCCTCGCAAACTGGGAGATGGGGCTTTCAGTGCTGGAGGTAGAGATGGGATTTTTATGGGGACAGACATGAGTTTAACTTTACACAGTGATATATATATATTGAAACATCATGCTATCCCACAAAGATGTATAAGCTGTGTGCTTTTATGTATGTCAAAATGTTAAATTGAAACAATAATAACAAAATATGGCTAATATATTAAAAAAGAAGCCCAACAACTCCCACCAACAGTAGATTCTGAACTTGAATTCAAATAATTTCCACTTTATACCAAATTAACATCAAATTCCTAAAATGAGGGGGAATAATTGGTATAATTTTAAAGTGTACTTGGATTGTTACATCTTCAGTATGCTAAGGATAAAGGGAACTGCAATTCTACTTTTTTTTTTTTTTTGGTACTGGGAATTGAAATCATGACCTTGAGCTTACCAGGTGGCACTGTGCCACTGAGCTACATCTCTGGCCTAATTCTACAATTTTTAATAAATAAAAATATGTTAATATAGTCACAAACCAAAACTTTTATAATGAACAAACAACACAAAAGAAAAAAAAAAAGAAATGCAAGATGAGGATGAGTATCTTGATGCCGTACCTGGAGCCACCCTAACATGAGGGTATTTATATGGTAAGAGGTTAGCAACCAATGAGGTCATGCCGAAAAGAAAAGGACTCCATTCGAAAGGGTTCTTATTGGTCTACATTTGGTCACGAACCCTAAGTCATGCTTAAACTTCTTATGATAATAATTAAAACATTCAATAGTGGCTTTAATTTTAAAAATCCATTGATTCATAGTTTTACTCAATAAGACAGGAAGGGAGTGAAATGCAGGTCCCCAATGGAGAAAGCACTGATACATGTGTAAGAAACAATCGGAAGTACTAATTTATTCAGCTGAAAAGTACCAACAAATGTTGAAAGATTTTTGGGGGAGAGAAGATGTCTGTGGCTTCAAAGTCGCCCTCGCAGATGGCTTAGTAAACACAGGGAAAACCAGGTCCAGCTTCCCCAGTAGGGCAGCCCCTGCCGCTGGGCTCCGGGCTGGGAGCACCACCGGCCCTGCGGGGCTCTGGCCTCAGAGAAGCGGGCCACAGGCCACACATCCAGTCCCAGGAAGGCTGCAGCCGACCATCGAGGCGAAATATCCTCCAGGAAGGCCCGCCTGCCTCTCCTGGGGTTCTGCGTCGTGGAGATCACCCAGAAACTGGGGCGGGACCCAGTGTGCAGATTACAGTGGTGCTGGCTCGGTCTGTCACACTGACCACGAGCGGGAGGCCGCAGAGAGGAGACCGGGAGCTTGGCGTGCTCTGCTCATTGTCCCTGCAGTGTGTATGACAACGATGAAGAGCGGCTGGTTTTCTGTGGTGTGGCTGTCATGCGCGTTTGTGCTGCAAAGTGAGGTTTTTCTCTTTAATGCTTTTAGGGGTGGCAGCATTACATTTGAGTCTTAGTCTCAGATAATCTGCCCAAGGGGACTGCTTTGAGTTCGTCTTCCAGTTCTGATCAGTAGGCTTCAACACCCTGAGAAGGAGACATACAGGAAACAGTTTTTGATCAAGGGGCAGGACACAGCAATCTTCAGGTGACTACTGGGACTTGACCACATGACCTCCCTGTGGCTGCCACTGGCCAGAAGTTTACCATACGTCCACGAGCCTGCAAGGAGACAGGAATCAGAGCTCTGGGTCCAATGATGGCCCAAAAACCAACGTGAGGGGGGCGCTGCCCCCCAGGCCTGGATGGACAGATGCAGGGTCTGTGAGTAGCCCGCTCAGAAAGTGACCACAGCAGTAAGGAATGAAGGGCCCGGGACTCACCAGGGCTGCGGTGAGCAGCGTCTTGTCTCCTGTTCACTGCTCTCAGGGAGAGGGGATCCTCGGCCTTTGCCTCCATCCCTGCTCTGTGTTCCAGAAAGATAATCAGGTAACTGAGTCGTCTGCTTAGTGTTAAGAATGTGAAATGAAACGGAGAGAAGAGCAAAGAAAAGGAAAATGAGAAACCCAGGAAAACAGCTGTGTGTCCATGAGAAAACTGAATGGGAAGAAATTCTTGTTCTTTTCTGCAAAAGGGAAAACTGAGCGGGACAGGAGGAAGGCCCGACCTGAACTAGGGTTTCCGGACGATTTCCGAGCGCCTATCTGGCAGTGAGGGGAGAGGGGCGGAGGAAGCACCCTGAGAGAGACGTTTGAAGATACTGCGGGGGACGCTTGCACTGCCATGACTCTGGCTGTGACTTAGGAGACTATGTGACGTTTTGACTTTCAGGAACGGGAACTTGTTCAGAAAGCGAGGAAGAAAACAGCAGCGTGTTTGCACTGCCACATGCATCCGGCAGTCATGAATCAGAGAAGTTATCAGTACAAAGCTTAAGATTATTTCTATGTCAAAAATCAGATTATTTTTCTTGTTATAAATCTGCCTATCCCATCCACTCAGTAACAGTTTATTTCATTTCGTGGGTAGTAAACTTTATTATATTTCCATTTTTCCCTGTCAACAGCAAGAATATCAGCAGACTGAATACGCGTGAGTCGAGAGTGTCAGTAATTTAACTGGAGAGCCGTGAATGAGTGGAAGAGAGGACACACTAGGCGGTCACCTGCCGAATGCTGAGCGGAGAGGAGCGCCCGGAGGCGCGGGTCAGCGATGGTGCTCTGGGGGCAGCACAGGAGCTGGGCTCCTCCCTCCTTCTCCGGCCCCGGTTCCCTGGAGACGGTGGCCATGGTAACGAGCCGCTGGAAGGGATATGGTCCAGCAGCGCGCGTTAGCGGCTTGATGGCCATGAGTCCTGGAGTTGATTCCCTGTAAACCAAACGCTGCTTATCTTGCCGGCTCAGTGTAAGGTGCAGGGACGCAGAGCAGCGCGTGCCCGGGTTTTAAACTGCTCACGGTCTAGCGAAGGCGACGACTCTGCACGCATACATAGCTCGGTGTATCACGGATGGACAGAACTGGATAGATGCCCTTTGTGAGTTACGGAGGCGCCGGAGGACTTCCAATAAACGGAAACTGAAGTGAATTATAAAGGATGAAGAAAACGAACTCAAGGAACGGAAACACATGTCTAGGTGCAAAAAACATAACTTTCAGGGAAAGAACTCCATGGCAAAAATAACACACACACACACACACACACACACACACGTCTGTATGTGTCTGTATCTGTATCTGTATTTCTGTCTCTATCATCTATCTATCGATCAATCTATCTATGTATCTATCTAGTAGGAGTGGTTACATATACTTGTAATTTCAGCACTCTGAAGGCTGAGGCAGGAGGATCTTTGCAGGTTGGAGCTCAGACCCGGCAATTTAGTAATTAGTGAGATCCTGCCTCAGAAAAGAAAAAAGGAAAGGAAAGACAAGAAAAGAAAAGAAACAAAAAGAGAAGGAAAAAAAAAAAAAGAAAAAGAATATATGGTTTGAATGTGGTAGAACATGAAATATCAGTCCCAGAAGGGAAAAAATAAAGCTCCAATGAATAGCTGCAATTATGGGGAGTAAATTCTAAAGAATTTGTGTGTGTGTGTGTGTGTGTGTGTGTGTGTGTGTAAAAGTGTATTTTTGTCAGTTTTTAATTTTTAGTCCTTAGGTAAAGAGCACTGAGCTATCTATCATCAAAATTGTGACATTATTTTGCCACTGGTCAATGTCTGGTTCATACACATGTGTGTATGTGTGTGTAAAGACTATACATATGTGTAAATTATTAAATTACTGAAATTATTAAAATCATTAAATTTCATTTCATTAAATTACTAAATTTGTTTTCTACATATATGCTTCCAAGACTCTCAAGGTCAGCGTGTCCCTCCCCCGAGGCGGGAAGTGGCTCCTGACCACTGTCCCCCTCGCCCTGCGGCCTCTCCCTTCTGTGTTTCTCTACCTCACTCTCCTAGCAGCTACCCTCTTAATTTTGTTTTTTTGTTTTGTTTTGTTTTTGTTGAAATTTTACTTTAGTCATGTATCCAGACATTCTAGGGAATTGTATGGTTTTATATTATACATTTTCATTGTCAAAATAGTGTCATATTTTACACAATCTTTCCAAGTTTTAAACTATATATTATGTTTATGGAATAATATTGTATTACATTATAATAATATGTTGTATTATAATATTTTAGTGTATTGTAACATTAATTATAATATACAGTGTCACAGAGGGCTGCAGTAAGTTTACTCTGTGAATTTTATACTATATTTTATTTTGATATTTCACAATCTTTTGTCCATTCCCTTACTGAGGCACATTTTTTTATATTTTGAATACTGCTGAAATTAACATTCCCCCGTAGTTTTCTAGACTGCATCTGTATTTTTACTTCCTATGTATAGTGTTTAAGTTCAGTTCATGGATAATAAGGAAATAAAAATTAAAATTTGCAGAACAGTGTAAAAAATATTTTTCAAAATAGCTGTTTAACCTGATCTCATAAAGCATTTACAGTCTCCCCCACAACTTTGAAGTCTGTAATAAATCACACCCTGCAAGCACGTGGTATTTTCACACTTCCTGATTTTGCTGAGGAAATGTGTAAGTTTGAATTTTGTTGTAGTTCTAATTTACATTTATCTGACCATAAATATGATTGAACATCTCTTTATATCTACGCTGATTGTGCGCATTACTCCTTTGAAAGTGCTTTCTCATGTGCTTTTACTGGCTGTTTGTCATTTTCATGTTGAGCTGTGCGAGTCTTTGTATTTCTTTATTGGTTATCTGTGTTGCACATATCTTCCCCTGGTTTGCAACTTGTATTTTTAATTTCTACAAAGTGCTTTTGATAATGTTTTATTCATTTTCAATATGATCCCATTTTTCAATCTTTTGTTTTATGAATGGTAATCTTTTCCTTGTTTAAGAAATGTTTGCCTACTTCAAGTTCAGAAAAAGAGCAACTACTGAATGTTGCATTAAATTTTTACTAATACTACTTTTATTTCTAACTTTTTACTTTACATGAATTTAACTTGGATTAATAATTTAAAAGAGGAATACAATTACATTTATTTCAGATGATTAATTATCTTCCTACTATATTTGCTTTAAAAATTCTGTTTTCCTTATTGATATTTCAAGATAATTATATCATATTACAAAGAGCCTTGAAAGATTGTCTCTGACTCTATACTTTATTCTGTAATTGAAATAACTAAATTCAATCTGTTCTATAAACACATCAGTCTAATTAATAATACATTACACTTTCTGGTTTTGTGCGCACTAATGCCCATGTCATGCCAGCTCTCTGCTTGTTTTCAGTGTGTTGGTATCTTGTTTTATTTGTCTTTCATATACATTTTTGAAATATGTATGGGGAATATGTTATAGAGTATTATAAAACATTCCACATTTAAAATACTGCACTGCTAGCACTTTCATATGAATTTTATTAAATTAATAAAAATACTTGTGAAAAATTGCATCTTTACAGTATTTCTTTGTTCCTAACCATGCATAAATTATTTAGATTGATTATATTTTCTCTTAAAAGTTAGAAAACTTACTATATAGAAATGTTAAGAATGACCTAGTATATATGTCTCAAAATATTTGCATACTTTTATGTAATTGAAATTATTTTCACATAATTTCAAACATATAGAATGGAAATATAATATTTACATACAAATATATGTATTTAGAAACTTAAAATTTCCTATTGCAATGATTTTATTTAAATTTACAATATGTACTATCAATATAGTTTTTATAAATGATGCCATTTTCATTTCCTCCTGACCAATGTTTATCATTTCAATATTACAGAGTTCTTTACAATTATCAATTCACATTGTATTTTGTCAGTTACTTTTTGTTTCTTGAAATTATATATTTTTCTTCACTAATATTTTGATATGCAAATGTCATTGCAATAATTTAAATAATAAACTATCATTTGAACTGCAAATACTTCCCAAAATTACAAATTCCATTATTTTACAAATATATATGCTAATTGGTTTCCTACTAGATTATTTTAGTTGCTTGAAAAAGATAAGCACTGGAGCTGGGCGTGGTGGCGCACTCATTTAATCCCAGCACTCGGGAGGCTGAGGTAGGAGGAGCGTTGTGAGCTCTAGGCCGGCTTGGGCTACAACGCTAGCGCAAGGCCGGCCCGAGCTACATAGTGCTACCCTGCCTCAAAAAACCAGGGCCGGGAGTTTGACTCAGTGGCTTAAGCGCCTGCCCTAGCAGGTGCGAGGTTGTGAGTTCGATCCCCGGTGCCGCAAAAAAAAAAAAAAAAAGCACTATTATTTCCTTTTTTTGTTTATGTCTTAAACTCTGAGTAATTATTTTGAAGATAACTACACAATAACTATTGCCATTCTCTTATTTGATTATGAATTTTTATTTTATTATTCATAAACTTAAAAATAAACTACTCTTGCCATCCTGAATGAACCCAATGTTGTATTAACTTTTATGCCAAGTCGCAAATTGAGATAACATAATTTTGTTAAGAAAACACACATAGTGGACTAACATCTTTTATATAGTAAATTTCTAGTTTGGTGTCAGGTGTGTGCTGGCTGTCAGATTTATATAAAAGCTGTATTTCTGCCATTCTCTGAGACCACATTATTTTTCTTGGCAAAGTTCTCAGTTTTAGTGTAATCATCACATATGCACCGTGTTGAATGTATCCTTCAGTATGCCATGCTGTTGAAGGTATTGTGAAGGTTATTTTAAAATTTAAACCGTAATTTGTTAGTATTCAAAAAAGAAAGACGTTTTGAATATTAATAGATCCTGCAAACTTGATGCCAATAATGTATTAGTAGATTTGTTAGGATTCCCTGTATACATAATGAAGCTTTTTACAAATGGTGACAGTTTTCTCCCTCCTTTCAATTTTTACATCTTTGATTTTTTTCTTTGCTAAATAGCATAAGTAAGATCTCTAAAATAATTCTGAGTGTAAGGTGTGAAAGTAGATGTCATGTTTTTGCTCTTGATTAGAAATAATTCTACATAGTGCCAATAGGTATAATGTTAGCATTTAAATTTTTATTGGTAGCTTTTAGTTTTTTGAATAAATTTCATACTATTCCTAATTTGTTGAAAGATTTAAACATGTTTTATAAAAAGATAGAACTGTATTTTATTTTCAGATTCTATTGCCAAATCTACTTATATAGTTGCATGACTTTATTTTCTTTATTCTGTAGTAATTGTTGAGTGTATTGACAAATTTTCAAATACTAAAGAATCTTAATTACTATCTTTAAAAAATACTATTAGATTGTGTTTGATAATATTTTCTTTTTCTTTTTTTAATTTTAAAGAGGATAAAACCAAGGGGAAATAAACAATAAAACCAATCAAAATAAACAAGAGATACAGGACTTCATGACCTTACAAAACTGACAATAGTTACCATAAATGCCTTTTGTTATATTCAAGTAGCTGCAGATACTTTCAGACATAGTAAAAATCCAACAGAACAGAACAGAATAGAAACAAGACAGTGAATGCAATAAAGGACTCCAAAACAAGCCAATAGTAAATCCAAAATGGCTACCATATTATGCCTTGCTATCTTTCAAATAGTTGCTCATACCATCAGATTTAACATAAACAAAACAAAAGAAAATGAACCCCAACCCAACAAAATAATGAAAATGTCATGGTTTCCCGCCTGGGGTCACTTCCTGGTGAGGTCTGGTTCTCCCCCCCGCAGTCCGCTAATGGTGCTGACTCACAGAGAGGGGCTTGGGTGTGGCCGTCCCCACTCCGGCAGCAGCCTGCACACCTAATATTTTTATAGAGAGTTTTGCAACTGCATTTGTACCTCTCCTTTCTGGAATTTTGTCTCACTTATAACAGCAATATGAGCTTTATAAAATGAACTGGAAAACACTATCTCCTGTTTTTTGGAACAAGTCTGTGATTGGTATCCTTTCTTTCTCCAGGTTTGCACATAACTCACTGGGGTAGTCATCGGACTTGGAGGATTCTTTTGTAAATTACTTAAGATTTAATTAATTATAATTATCAGGATTTAAATTATTAGTTCAATTTCTAATTTCTTCTTAAATTAATTTTGCCTATGTGTGTCTTTCAGGGATCCTTTGCATCTAAATTATCCAATGTATTGGAATAAAGTTGTTGGCAATATTCTTGTGAATTTTTAAAGTCTGTAGATTCGTTGCAAAATTTTCCATCTCATTATTGATATTGCTCATTTTTATCCTGTTTTCATCTGTTTGAGAGTAGTTCATGCTCTTTCAGAGTTATTAATTACTTTTTTTTCAGAAAATAACTTCTGATATTATTGATAGTTTTCATCTTAATGCCAGTTAGTGATGTTCTTAATTATTTCCTTTTTTTCCCCCAGAAAACTGTCTTCAATTTGAGAACCACTTTTAACAATTTTGTCAAGAAAGCAGGAAATCACGAAGCCGCCACAGGAAATCAAGAAGCCAGGAGAGGCTGCGTGTGGATGAGCAGCTACTTGAAGCCCGCTCTGCGCCTGCCAGGAGAGGAAGAAACACCAGGCTCTGACCCTGCGCCGGGACCGCGTCCGGGCCTTGCGGCCCCCGTCCGCTCCGATCCACGACACTGTTCGATAGTTTTATTTACTTGTGGTCAAGTGTGGTCCTACAGTATTGACTAGAAAACTCTAGAAGTAAGCAATCCACAAATTCTAAGTTGTGTGCCATTCGGGTAACCGGTGAAACCCGCTGCGTTCCAGCCATGCCTGCAGCACGCGAGTCGCCTCTCCGTGCAGCGTGTGCAGACCGCGCGCGTCTCCAGAGCGGCCACCTGGGTCACAGATCATCGCAGGTGCAGAGCCTGTGTCAGCGCCGCTGTCCTCCACCCCACTACCTCCCATGGTCTCGTCACTGTATCATCCCGATCCCCGCAAGGGTGGGAACACCCTACCACAGGTATTTAGAAAGACATGAGGAATTGCATCGCAGGATTTTTGTTACTATGTATTTTGGCAGTTGTTCTGTTTTATTATTAGCTTTAAATTGTTGCTAAGCTCTTACTGTGCATAATTTATAAATTGAACTTAATCATATGTACATTTGTGTAGGAAAACTCAAAGCGTTCATAGGATTCTAAGCACTCACCGGTTCCAGGAACCTACTATGGGTTTGGGGATGTATCTCCCCCGATTAAGGGAGAAACTTCATGTCACGTCCACTATGCTCCAATAGTTTACTTGAGTACTGTGCGTCTAAAGGACTAAAGTAGGTGTTCTTTAAGCAGCGATTGGTCAACTTTACCTGCCATGCATAATCAGTACCTACATAAACACCTAACATTTAGTTAATAACTATATCATTGATAAACTAAACTTGCTTGCAAAATGATTCAGTTGAAAATGACTCATTTCCTGATCTATGTGCCTAAAATGTAGTGAAATCTATAAAATATGCTGATAATTTTATAAGAAAATTTAAAACAATCATAGCATTTTAATGTAGTCACTGAATTTTCAGAAAAGCACAGCCTGTATCATGTTGATAGTCTCTAACCAAATCCTTGTTTTGCAGCCTTTAACATATCTACAAAAATTCTCTGTTCTTAGAAAATTCTTGCTATCAGATTACAGCAGTGAAGTTTGATAGACTGTGAAAGGCAATTTTCAATCAGTAATCTTTTCCTAAATCTCTTTTAGAAAAAAATAAAAAAGATACTGCAAGTAGAAAGAATCTAGGACAATTAGCAAATCAAATTCAAGGATCAATCCAGTCCAATTACGCTTTTTAATAGTGTGGAACGATGTTTCCGTCTATATCTTTCTCATAAAAAAGACACCAGAAAAGAAAATTGAACATGACAATTCCACTTCATAGCAATTACTAACTGAGAAAAATGTCTCATATAAAAGTTTTTATACTCCTTATTAGAAATTTGAATCTGATTTTCTGATGATATATTACTTTCTGAAATTATACTTTGAGCAATCTTAAAGGTGAAATAGAAAAATCTTGCAAAATAATTTCTATTGTCAATGCTAATCACCTAAAATATTAAGATGGACCATTTAATATATCAAGAAAAATGGTAACTGCACTTTGCAAAGTATTGTATTTTTCCATAAAATAGTATCACTGGTTTCAAAATAAGATGTAAGTATATTACCAGAATAATGATTCAACATATAGGCAATATAAAGTAATTGATGATCTTTTATATTGAAAGAAATAAAAACTAAGGACAGTGCATTATTATTTTATTGCATATGAGCATAAAACAGAACACATATTAAAAAGTGCCTACCCTAACTGTACGATGCTGTACAGCTTGAAAGCTTGATGGACAGATGCATGGAATTTGCTTTAGGTCATCAAAGAAATATTGTCAGGACTCCATGCCCACTTACCTGTATTTACCCCATCACCATCCGTGTCAGGGCAGCTGTTCTTCTGATGCTTAAAATAATACATTACCTTTCCCCGTTTGAAACTATTATAGTGAAATTATAGCCAGTAGCAATACTTGCTTCTACTTTCAACTTATTTGTCTACTTTTTTACTAACAGTGATTATTATTTTTGAATTTTCAAGGTTCTATCATATCACATGGCATTAGTTTACCACAATTTAATCACCTACACATCTCCTCAAGGGAGTGTCAACAGACTTCAGTACTCGGCCTCTGTGAATGATGACTTGTATGTATGCTGTGCGGAAAGTACGCACAAAATTGTTCTGGGATCATATTACTTGTATTCCCGGGTTATTGTACTGTTTTTCACACTCTCCTTCAGCATAGAACTGTAATTTTTCAATGTCTTTATGTACATATGATGTTATTCTTTACCTATTAATATATTTGGATAATTTTGATTTGTGCGTAATAGCATCACAACACAGCAGAAACTGCTTTTCCTTGAAGACTAATGAAATGGGACAGCCTTGGTTGTAACATATCTGTCCAGGTAACTTGTGCATTTTCTATTAGTTTTTTATATTTTTGTTATGAATTTGAAGGGTTGTTTATATTTTTATGTGATTACTTTCCAAGAAAGGGACACACAGATTTGAGGAAATGCACCAGATAATTTATGGACAGGAAAAAACCTGGAATTTCTCAGTGCAAACCCACCAAACTGACAGGATATAAATCAACAGACCAAATCAGTAATTTTCCTATACACCAATAATAAGCACTCGGAGGAATAAACCAGGAAAGCAACTCCATTCAAAATAGCTTCAAATAAATAAATAAAATACCTAGGAATCAAACTACCCCAAAAGGCAAGACATTGCTACAATGAAAATTATAGAACACTGAGTAATCAAACTGAAGAAGACATTGGACAGTGGACCCAGCACTCAGGAGACTGAGACAGGAGGATCCCAGTGAGTTCAAGACCAACCTGGGCTACACAGTGAATACAAGGCCGGCCTGACCTATGTAGTGAGATCCTGCCTCAAAAAAAACAAAAAGCAAAAACAAAACAAAAAAAGATGAGAAAATGGAAAGGCCTCTTTTGTTGATGGACGACTAGAATTAATGTTTTTAAATGGACATATTCCCAAAAGATATCTACAGATTCAATGTAATCTCTATAAAAACACCAATGATACTCTTTTGAAAACCAGAGAAAATAATCCTAAAATTCAAATGGAAATAAAAAAGAGACCCAGAAGAGCCAAAACAATCCTGAGCAAAAAGAGCAAGCCTGGAGGCCCCACGATACCTGGTGTTCAAACTGTATGGCAAAGCTATGGTAACAAAAACAGTATGACACTTGTGCAGAAGAAGGGAGGAACTCAGTGCAAGTGTGTAAAACACAGAAAACCAAGCACCTGCAACCATCTGATTCATGACAAAGGGGCTGTAACTATATGTAGGAGAAAAACAATCTCTTTATCACATAGTGCTGGGAAAACTGGTATCCACAGGACACGTATTGAAGTTAGCTCTGTATGTCTTCTCCTGTACTAAAATCAAATCAAAAGGGACCAATAATTTAGTTAGAAAATCAGGAACCTTGAAACTGCTTAACGAAAATATTAGGGAACTCTGGAAGGCAGAGGCAAAATCGTCCTGAATAGAAGTCTGTACAAAACAGAAAATAATAGTAAGAATCAACAAATAGGATTACATCAAGTTTAAAATCCTTCTGCCCTGTGAAGGAAACAATCAACAGGGCAAACAGACAGCCTAAGAGTGGGAGAAAATCTTTGCTACTTACACTTCCGAGAGAGACTTAATAGGTAGAAAATTCTAAAAACTCAAAAATACATCTCTAAGTGCCCAAACAATAAACAAGGAAATCAGTTGAATGCACACATCTGAAAAGAAGTATGAATGACCAGTAAGTGCATGAAAAAATGTTCAGCATCTTCAGCCATTAGGAAAATGCAGATTAAAACTCTGTTGAGATTCCATCTTACCACACTCAGAATGGTTGTCACCAAGAACACAAAACTAAGGCCTGTTGGCAATCATGCCAAGAAATCAGAGCCTTCCTACACGGTTGTTGGGAACGTGAACCTCCAGTAGTCTCAACACCGTGGAAATAAACACAGAGATTTCTCAAAAGCATGTATACCATTTGACTCAGTAATACCACTTCCTGGTTTATTCTCGAAGGAATTGAAGACAGCATACTACAATGATGCAGGCATACCTATGTTTACAGCAGCACAGTTTATAGGAGCTAAGGTTTAGAAACAGCTTCAGTGCCCATCAACTCATGAAAAAAATAATGAAAATGTGGTACATATAGATACTGGGGTATTCAGCCATAAAGAACAAAATTACGTTATTTACCGGAAAACAAAACTGGAAATGATCATATTAAGTGAGACTCAGAGATAAACCAGACTCAGAAAATCAAACATCGTGTTTTCTCTTATGTAAGCAAACTAAAAATACAGTGGTAGTTCGGTTCACAACTTAATTTGTTCTGTGATTTTGGAAAAGATTGGCTTGTTTGTGTTTGTGTGGAAAAGATAGCCCTGGCTGTGCTTGTTGTCCAATTCAGACTCTGCAAACAAAAAGAAAAGTTTGCCAAACATTTCTGTTTGCTAACCAAACTGTTTGCAAATGAAAGTTTTTGTGAACCGAGATACCACTGAAATTTAAAATAGAAATAGATAAATAAATAAAAGCGAGATGAAAGAAACCAGAACATAGTATTTCAGAGACAGAGAAGGGTGTCAGGGCGGGGAAGGAGAGGGGAGAGTGACGGACATGCGTGTAATCGGAACATGTGGAATACATGCATCACGCCAAAATAGACCTCATTATTCTGTATCACTAATACGCACCAATAAAGTACAGTGAATGTAATTTTTCACTCAGGCATTAGAACGATGGTATATTAGCATCATTATATTTATGCACACTTAACTGCAGTTATTGAACTAATATCATATAGTGTTATAAATGAGTAATATTTTCAAGCATCTACATCAAGAAACTAACATACTTAATTACCAAAAAAGTTATTTTTATGTCATTGTCAATATGTACATGTGAGATTTTCCTAACATTCAAATTAAGAAATAAAATGGCTGTAATAAAAATTATCATAAATCCCATTTGCAACATTATATTTAGAGTTCTATCATTACAATTTTAATTGTTTTCTACTTATTTACTGTAGATATATGTGTGTACTCAAAGTACATATATATTAAGGTATATATTAGTTTCTTTTCAAGCAAGGAAGAAATTTATGTACAATAGAGTGGAGAATTTTGGAGTCTATTCCATTGTTATGAGTACTCCTTTCATTGTCACTGAGAAACACAAAAGTTTGCCTTTGTTTTCCTTATATTTTACCAGGACAGCAGAGATTTCACATCACTCAGCTGACTTTGCACCTCTGTCTTGTTTTCACACTGTTCATGAGTAGATTATTATTTACAGGTGAGTTCTCATCCTACGTGCTACACTCTTGAAGCCCAGATGCACACATCTCCGTTCTAATGCTGACACCTAAACATATTAACACATTTAGCTCTTTTGTCACCTGGTGACTTAGCTTGAAAGTCTCTGTCAGAAATTAGAAGTACAGACCAGATATTTTAGATGAAACGCCAAGTATAGCTTTGAAGATTTTACATTCTGCTAGGGGATATATTGAAAGTTTTTCCTTTCATTTGTTAATCATTTCCAACTGTGTTTTGATAATGGGTAAAGCCTAGAAAATCCATCACTGTCTTTTGTTAAATAACAGTTAAATTTTCCTAATTTTAACTGCAATTCTACAGTTATGAAAAATCAAACCATATTTTCAGACAATGTAACTACCAGAGTTTATATTGATTCTGCTGAAAATAAGAACTCAACTGGTGACCTTGTTTGCAAAACTACTTAGAATGGTTCCCAGATAGCTTACAGCTATTTTACTTCATGGAGATGTAACTACCTGCACCAGCTCTCAGTCACGTCGTGTTGAAACGACACAGGCCAGACCTGAAGACGACCAAAGCATCACGGTAAAGGTAAGTGCCATTTAATGATTCAAGGCCTGTGTCAGGAAGCTAAAGTCTGTATGGAAACAGGGTTGTCGAGCCTTCTTTAGATTCACGCTTGTACCTTTCTGCACCCTGGAGATTTCCTGTGTCCCAGTTGGTGAGGATTTCATTGTCCTAGTGGGACTCTTGAAGAAAGAGCCTTATTCCATGCGTTTAAACACTGACAGTGAAACCATAGCGAATCGGCCAGTTAATCTCTGGCCTCAGGGTATATAAAGAGATCACCTAAAACAATAGAAGACATCCAAAATGCAGTCCTAAAGTATAAAATTTCCCTAGAAGAAAAGAGGTTCTGTTCTGGCTTGGGTGTGTTTAACAATTAAATATAACCCTTGCTATTTACTGTGAATGTAAAATGAGGAGACTAATTTATCTTAATTATTTTTATTATGCCTATGTAAATCAAAATGGCAAATATAATAGACTATACATGCTAGAAAGTTTAAATAAAAATTCTTACACCATAAGTGAGGTTTACAGTGATGAGAATTTCCCCGGGAAATATGCATTATGAAGGCAAACAATTTGAAGAACAACACTGATTTATGAACAAATATTCTTGGTTTGAATGTGTAAGTAAGTCAAATTTTCAGAAATATCCAAATGTTAAAACAGATTGACTCTAACCTACATTCAACTAATAACATAGCCACAAAATGCAGTCCCATCTTCTTCACAAAGTCATATATTTAAAGATTACTGTTTAAAGAGGGACTTTGAAAATTGTTCCAATCCTGAAATGGAATGAATTTTTGTGATCTAATGTGATTAGCCAATGCTCTGAGAACTAAATTAGCATTCCTGAAATAACACTTGAGCAATTTCCTGATAGACATTAATGAGGGTAATAGGCATTCTTGGAATTTCATTCAATAAAACGTCCATCTTAGGGAGGCCTTACAGGCCTTCAGCCAGACTGCAAGAAATAAAATGTTCTTTAACCAGATGTGCTATTTAAAAAAGCAACCTAAAAATCGACATATAAAGTAATTTTACTTCCACCATAAATATCTCAGTCAAAATGGGGTCTTTGAATTAGCTTTCACAGAATGTTCTCTCATTTTCAGCAAATTTGAAACAGAATTTTGAATCATGTTCACAATTAAGACTTGATTATCTTTTATTATTGTGTATTGCATTCTTGTTTGTAGTTAAAGTTTCTGAATCCTTTGTATGGATATATCATACAATATAATATTTTAAAACTACTTTTTATAAATTTTCTTCTCTGTTTCTCATAAATGCTGTAATTTATAATATTTTTATCTCTTTGATTTACTCACTGTAGAAAGAATGGTTATCATCAAGAAATAAGCCAATAACATGCTGACAAGACTGGGGGAAAATGGAGCTCTTCTCTACTGTTGGTGGGAGTATAGACTGGTTCCACCACTGTGGAAATCAGTGAGGAGATTCATCAAAAAGCTACAATTAGAGGTCCCATTAGAACCAGTTATTCTCCTCTGGGTATCTTCCTATAAGAATTAAAACAACATATCACAGTGATATATGTGCAACCATGTTTATAGCCGTACAATTTGTAACAGCTATCTTGGAAACAACCAGGTGCCCGTCAACAGAAGAATGGATAAAAAAATGTGAAATTTTTATAAAATAGAGTGCTACTCAGCAATAAAAAGTATAAACTTGAGATATTTATAGGTAAATAGATGCAATTTGAGACCTAACTCTTAAGTAAAATAAATTAGACTCACATGTGTAAGCATCATATCATCTCCCTGGTGTGAGAAACTGAAAGACTAAATAAGGTCTAAAATGTACGATAGATATGGTGAAATGGAAAGAAACTGTTCAAAAGGGAAAAGAATCTAGGATGGGGGAAAGGATAGAAGGGAAAAGGGAAAAAATTCAAGTCAGTTATACTATCAGTGTCTCTTAGTTCACTGGAAAGGAAGATTTGTGCTAATACTAATTAGAGAAATTTTAATGCCCATATCTTGTACTCTGAATAACTATTTAAAAGATAACAATATGCAATGTGTTAACTGTTGTAATTTCCCTATTATTTTGTTATGAAATTTGTTTTACCTTTTTCTCATAAAATAAAATATTAAAAAAATTAAATCTCTACATCTATGTAGTCTTTATTAAACTTTGTGACAATAAATATCACAACAAAATATTGTCATCCGAATTCAATTAATATAGGTCCCTTTTAAAAAGAAAAAAAAATAGTTTGAAAAAACTAACAAAAGTATCTAAAAGATAGCAAGCTCTCTCCCCAAGGCCAGGGTGAAAATCACAGTGCGACCCCAGTTTTTATGGAATAATACACGAGTCTATTAGCAGACTGCAAGCTTCCATATCACCCAGACTGAAAAGCAGCCTAGTGAAGACTGTTACGAGGTCTCATCACAAGCTGCAATAACTTCACTGAAAACCATGCACTATCGGTCTAAGTGAAATAAAGATTTCATAAAACAAAATCAAAATTGTTCCAAAATGAAACTTACCAATTTTTTCAGTTGATTCTGAGAACACGAAATTCATTACACAAAGTCAATTTTAAAGGAAGCAAAAGGAGACAGAGATGACAAAGAAAAAGTGAAAGAGGATTTCAAGATCCAAGTGTGTTGTGGACAACAAGAAAATGTACTGTTGCGAACCTCTAACCCTCATGAAATGTTACACACAAAGGTTTTCCAAAAACAAATATTTAGTATCGTTAAAGTGCACGTCAGACTTGATGTTTTCCTAATTTTATGCATATTATAAAGAAATAGAATGGCTACATGGCACTATGCCAGCAACTTGATTCCTGCTAAAGAAATTCCGCAGCTAGGTGACGTAACTCTGTGAAAGAGTAAATCCGCATGCCGGGTGGCTCATGGTTATGAAAAGGTTTCCTTTCTTTGCAAGTCTTTCTCTGTGCTTTCCCCTGTTGTTTTCTTTACTGCCTTCCTCTTTGCCCTGCAATGGTTTTCCAATTTTCTTCTTGAATTCATTGCTTCCTGCTTTGACACAGTGGTGCGTAGGCAGTGTCTCACAAGACCTTTAGCAGATTTGCAAGAACCATAATGACTTTTGATCTGACCCCTTTTCTTCATCCAGATCCACAGTTGACTGGTGGGTTCAATTTTCATGTAGAACCTGTTTCTCTTCTTTTCTGTCATGCATCTTTCTTCTCTTTGTCTCTTCTCTTTCAAATTCCTTATGAAATTGTGTTTGTCTTTCTATTCTGTGAGCTTAATGATAGGATGCTTAGAATTTAGAACTTTTGCTGTTAAGGTAATCTTTACATTGTAGCTCACTGCTTTTGTGGGTGTAGAAAATCTACTGATCTGTCACAGTGGGTGGCACCGCATCCATTTGTAGAAATCTCTTCAGTTAGCCACACTTTCGTATGTGGCCCTGTCATTTCTTTGGGTATGTTATCACCTATAAAATGAAGAACAACTTCTTTTTAAATTCATTTTTATAGACTTCCTCTTGCCTTAAATAGTCTTCACTTCATGGAAAAGTGTTAAGTAAGGTTGAATTAAAGTGGGCTTGCTTGAGTTTTTTGACCCATCAATGATAAAATAACTCCCTAACCTGCCTCAGGGTTTCACAAACTCTGCTTCTCACAGAACCTTGTCCATTAAGGGTGGGGATCCTCCCTCACGCCAGAGCGGCCCAGGAAGGCTCTCAGAGGGTCATCTCAAGTCAAGAGGCTTCATCCACAGTGATTCAGAGGACAGTGGGCTCCCCAAAACTATAGGCTCTGGGCTGAAGACCAACTGCGGCAATCTTATCTATGTGGTTAGTGTTCGCTCCTGTGTCCTTGCTAGAACAGCAAACGACCTTCCTTACCCCATTCTAATCACTGCAATTTCCACACGGTACTTATGCTTCCTTTCTCCTTGTCCTGACTTCTGGATCCCCTCTCTTCCTCAGAGACCCATGATGTGTTAGGAGAAAAGAACGCAGTGAGTCCTCCCACCTCTCACGCCTACGTTCTTCCTGTACGGGAAATGGTTTTCCACTGGGTCACGTTAGTCTCTGTAAACCTCATCGGACAGTTTACTTTTCTTCTCCCTTCCTGAATATCATTGGAATTTCAGGTAGATAAGGACTCTAGATTTCTCCTAACCATTCCTGGGGGATCTTAAAATAACAATGCTCATGACACAGCTAAGTAATTTCATCAGGATCCCTGGAGATAGGACTTAGACACTGCTATTTATTAACCTCGCTGAATAATTCCACTGTGTAGCTATATTTGAGAATTGCTGCCTTGGGTTTATTAAAATTTATTCTCACTTCTCCTTATCCTTTAGCCCTTGTAATTTATCTGTGTGTGTGTGTGTGTGTCTGTTGCTGCCTGTCTTTTTACTGCAATTACTCACTAACCACTAGAACATGTTCCTCACTTCTAAACAGATTTTATCTCCTTCATCATTATCACTCTATATACTACTGTTATTTCTGAATATTGTTTCATTTTTATATCTGTGGTACTCGTCTTCTCTTTTACTTGAATTTCTCTAAATTTCTTGTCTTCTACTCACTTTGACCACTCATTGCAAGGTCATTTCTAATTTTTTAATAGCAGTAATAAATGCTGCTACATAATTTTATTTTGAAATGTTTTATTATTCAGTCACATGCTTTGTTCTTTCTAGTTTGCTTAGTAGAGTCCCAATCTGTGGAGTATAATTTTTTCCTAAACCACCCTTATTAAGTCTGTCTTTGGTTCTCCCTTAAACTCTTATATGTGAGTTAAACTCATATATATGAGGAATGAGTCCAAGCAATGAGTTGTGGGTCACCCTAGCATTTAGTGTAAGGGAGTTGATGGGAAATCAGCAAATAAATATAATGGTAATTGAGAATGAACATCCAGGGAGATGGAGAAAACCAAGCTAAATCAAGCACAAGCCTAGAAAGCCTTTGTGGAGGGCAGGGGAAAGAGTGATCACCCTATCAATGCCTGCCGACAGGTTAAGCAAACTGTGAAGACCTAGAACTTGCCATTGGGTCTGGCAATGTGTCTTTTAGAAGAAAAACTCAAGTAGTGCATGCTGCATTGTGATGGGAGTGAGTTCACTGGCCAATACAAAAAGAAAAGTTGGAGACGGTACGTGCAGCACATCTGAGATGGTGTACGGGGTTTTTGTGCTGCCGAGGATGATTTGCTCGAATGGAGAGAGCTGCAGCTCTGACATTCACTGTACCGGATGGAATATGTTGCAGATGGCCTTGCATAGAGGAGCCTGTACACTTTGCAGATGCTCTCTCCTCACCTATCTGATAAGCCCGCCTATGTCTTCCTATGAATGATCCTAAATTCTTCCGCCATTCCAAAGGCAAGCACAAACACCAAAAAGAGACCTAGAATTTGGAGGTAGATTCACTTTACATCAATGGCACTAATCAGGATCATTCCCAAAACATCAGCCTCTGGTCTCTGGTGGTCTAAAGCTTGTACGGGATAAGCAAACAGGAAGCACAGAGACAGAATGTCGGTTGAGTATTGGTTTATATATCACAGTGGCCAACCCTTTCCACAAGACCAGGAGCAACTGGAACAGCAACAGAAACTATTTCCTGGGCAACTAACAGACCGAAGTACACTGGTGGGTGATGGAGCATTTTCTGTTATATTTCCCTCCTCTTTTAGCTTTCCCAACAAATTTTTGCTGGACATATTACACGTGATCTTCTGAGACAAGGCCTAACTAGAAGGAGTAACATTAGAGTTTTTAGTGATCCTAGAATATATCCTAAGTAAGCTCCCCAAGATTGTCTTATTACAGTTTTTTTCCTAAATTGTTTTTAGGAAGAGACATAATTTAGGCCTGTCTGTTCCAAAGATGACTCTGACAAAGGAGTGTGGGGGTCCATCTTGTCTGGGAAGTGTGTCCACTGAGCCTTGGACACTCATCACATCTTGGTCAAGTGTTTGATTGCTTGTTCTGTTCTCTTGGGGTGACCATTTTAAAAGTTTAAGGCAAAAAACAAGGGGGCAGGGGAGCAAAAACTGGCTAAACACCCTGAAAGGACACAAAAATCAAGGGAACGGGTGTGGAGCGAAGCCCTCGGGCTTCCGCTGTGCGTGGACTGGTCGGCACCCAGAGTGGCAGGAGCCAGGCTTGGCGTGCACCATCTCTTCAGAGCGAGCCTCGGAGGAGCCGTCCAGGTGTCTTCCAGCAGCTCTAGGGCTGAATTCCTGAAATTTGCAGAGGTAGGCAGTATGTATCTGGGTTATATACATATGCAGGGATGTCTACAGCTATAGCTAGGCTTTTAACTAGATACAAGCTGTTTTCTAACTTTTCTAGAGCTTTGTGGCCTGCCTGCCTTATGTAGTTTTTATTTAATCTAGTTTTTTAGTTACTTCTGCTAAAAATGCAGGCCATTATCAATGCCAGTGATCAAAGGTAGGCCATATCTAGGGATGACTTTTTACAGCAGAGCCCTACAAACCTTTATTGTCTTCTCAGTATGAGTAGCGATGGGAGCACAGGGCTGGTGACACAGATGCTGTAGCCTGAGCTGCCCCCAGGGGTATCAGTGCAGCACGGTGGCCTAAGCTTGCACAGCACATGGTTGAGGCAGGCCTGGTGGCTGTGGTTGAGGTTTAAATCAATTGGATCCCCTGAGGGGGCTTAGGCCTCCGGACTGAATTACTTTACGTCATTGGCGGCAGGTTTCCAAACAGCGCAGAAAGCAGTTTGCTATACAGATCATGCCTTCAGGAAGGTTTTGACCAAAACAGTTTTGTGACCACAGCATATCTAACCTGTTCCATTCTTAATAGAGCTACTTCCATCCATAAACAGGGCATACTCAGCATCTGCCAGGGGTACTTCTAGAACAGATAATGCCAGTACAGCATGTGGAATCTGGGCAAGTAGTCTTGTCTAAGGTGAAATTGTCAGGTTTCTTGACCAGAAGGACATTAACAGTTCAAGCACAGAGGCAAAGCAGGACGGCAGCCCTTAAAGTCCACTGGGCACTCCTGGGGACTGACTGTCCGAGTAAGCATATGGAAGCCAGCAGCTCCAAGAAACCTACGGAATTTACTTATTAATTCTTTGTAACCAGTTTCTTCCAGACATGACAGCAGAGCTTCTGTGTCTTCCCAGCAGGCGGCCTGAGTGTCATTAATAAAAAGTGCTTTTCCAAGGAGGACACAAGTCTTTGAACCTCTGGTAGTGTGAGTCCAAGTCAGCTGCAAAGAGGGTCTGACTGACAGCACCAGTCAGAGCAGTAGAAGGCCTTCCTTAGGTCCAGGCAGATATGCCAGCAAGCCATGCGTGACAGACAACTGAAGCAATGTATACAGAAGGCAACTGCAACAGCATTGGTGACTGGGGGATCTTGAGCTGACATTACAGGATGGAGAGGTGTATTTTAGCAGTTTGACAGTCTACAGACATTTTGAAGTTTTGAAGCCTCATTTTTTTCTTTCTCAGAGGACCTTACAGGTAGGGCCTCCCCAAAAATAGTGGGAGAGTTCTTAACTCCTTGTGGCAATTGAGTCCAAGAGAGCTGGTCTTTTGTCTCAGAATTTTCCATTAAAGGGGCTTATGGGAGCAACTAGCAAGCACAGTAAGGCATCTTTTAAATCTAGAACAGTCCTAAAAGGTTGTGTGGGTCAGGAACCACAGAGTGCGAGGTGATGGCTGCATTACTGACAGCACAGAGAACTTGCCCAAGGTGATTACAGTCTCTCAGGCTGATGTGTGGCTGGAAGCCTGTTGGTGCTTTCTGTGACATCTGACAGCAAAGGCAGGAGGGAGGGGGCGGCATGGCTGACGGCCAGGTTTGGAGGTGAATCTTTGGTTTATACATCTAGAAAGAGAGTTTCGGAACTCCAGTATTGCAGTTGTTTCTCTCAGGCTGATGCAGGCATCGTCTCACTCTTAGGGGACAATCAAAGTTGAAAGTGCAGGGTTAGATGAGAGGGAGGCTGACTGGCTTGGAGCAGAGGAGATGACTGCTTCTAACCTGAAGAGGCGGTCTATTCCCAGAAGCAGTACAAGGACTGCTTTACACCGGAGATGTACTCCTGTGCTGCAGGCTTGTGCCTGGCAGGAGGAGTGAGAGGTGAAGAGTCCTAGTTGCTGTGATGATGGTACTATGGGCTCCCAGTGGCCCAGCTGAAAAAGGAAGCCTGATCTGTCCTAGTCTGAGCCCATCAGACCAATGAAAGAGTTGTCACTGGATCCAGGCTGAAGTTTTTGATAGTTTTGTTTTTTAATCCCAGTGGGCATTAGATTTTTAGTTTCCATAGTCCTTATAACTCATAGCCAGAGGGTATGATCATTTATCAGGTGATTTTCTTATGGAGATCAATGCTTTTCTTTTATCAGGTTTCTGGATAACAGTGGTTGATGAGTTTTTGCTCCCCTTTTTAGATATTTTTGAGAAGCATTTGAGTGATTTTAGGTTTCTAGGCAGGGCAACCTTGGGAAAGTCCATAGTGACTCATTCAGAGTTGACAGTCCTATTTTTCCTCGGTCAAAGTGTGGAATTCAGAAGGAATTGCTGACAGTGGACATTAGATGGTGCCATCTGACCAGGACAGACATAGCCATGACGCAGAAGGTTCAAGGGGAGAGCCTCTGTGACTGAATGCAGCATTGGCTAGCTGGAACCAGTCCAACTGGCTGAAAGGAGATGAGTCAGAAGCAGGGAGTGAAGCTATAGTTGTTAGCAGCAACTGCAATGACCAAGAAGGTGTCAAAGCAGAATTCTCAGGAGGAATGGGCCTTTTTCCCTATTTTTTTTTTTCCTTTAAGCAGTTTGGTTTCATTTTTAACTTCCTAATCTCAGGAAACCCTCTTGAAGTTTTTTTTAACATATAATCAGGGACCATAGGTTTACTCTGGCTTGTACCCATTGTATTTCCCTAAGGTGTGTTGCGTATCATTAAATGATGGTACAACAAAGGATGGGTGCTTCTCAAACAGAGAGCATTCAGATGCCCACCTGCCATGATGTTTGTGGGGACTTAGGTGCAGCTTAGCTAAGGAGGGTGCAAGGCCTCTGTTACGACATATGTGTGTCACCAGGGAACCACAGGAGAGGCCTCAACCAGTCACCACGACCAGTGCTTCCCAGTCTTGGTGCACAGACAGAGCAGCCTGTTGCTTACACTGTCTGTTCCACTCACTCACCCATTCATTCAGCAGGACTCAGAGGTTCAACACGCTAACCCCTGCTTCCCTTGGAGGTGGCTTTAACTACCAAGAGTTGATCAAGCTTTTCTTCTGCTCAAACTGATCAGGACTGACAGACTGACTAACTGGGGTGCCCTCAGGGCTCTTACTGGAGTCAGACAGGAAAGAAGACAGACAGACAGACTGACAGATTGTGTCCTCCTCCCTTTGGGACTGATGTGAGCTACTTGAGAGGGAAGCCAGGAATCCTTCTCTAGACCTCAGAGGTGACTCCAGAAATGTTAAGGGTTCACCTCCCCATCAGGACCTAAAGTGGTCCTTTCTCCATCCACAAGGCCCACAACCAGTAACCGAAGATGTCAGTGTGGTCAGTCTTCCTGGATGATGTACTAGGTGCAACGGCAGATTGAAACACCAAAAGGACACCCAGGATTTGGAGGCAGATTTATTTTATGTCAATGGGCATTGATTGGGATCATTCCTAAATTATCAGGCTCTGATCTCTGGTGGTCTAAGGCTTATATAGGATGAGCAAAAAGGAAGTACAGAGACATAATGGCTTGTCAGTTGGGGATTGATCTATACAATGTGTGTCATAGTAACCAGCTATGCATTACAGGGACCAGCTGTTTCTAAGAGACCAGAAGCAGCTGGAACTTGAACAAGAACTATTACCTGGGCAACTAACAAACTGAAGTATACTGGCTGGGGGCGGGGGTGCCATTTTTGTTACACTAGCTTCTACATATTTGAGTCTCCTCTTTATCTCATATTCCATAGCTAATTCCCAAACAAGTTACATTGGCTCTAACACAAAGTATGTGAAGAACAAAACGCCTTCTTTTTATATGCACTACTATTATCCTGATCCAAGACATCATCATCTCTAACTTGGCTTTCAAAGGCATCTTACCTACTGTGTCTGCTTCCCCATGAAAACTCTAGTCTGACCAGAGCTAACAAGTGATCCAAGTAAAGTACGTGCGATGAAATCTCACTTGTCTGTCTGCATCAGCTGTCTGTCTGGATCCTTTGTCATCAGAATGAAAATCTGAGTCTTTGCCCTGGTCCCTGATGCTTTAGCAATGCTGTCCCCAGTTCATGTCTTCCATGTGTGCTTGGAGCTTTCAGTAGACATTTATCAGGAGCTGTCCTGATAATCATTTAACTCTCAAGGCAGATATGTTATCTGCTTCAGGGTGTTTGCCCTTGTCCTTCTGTGTGTATAGAACACCTTTTTCTTGGTCTGTTCAGGCTTCTATAAGAAAATGTGATACACTGGGTAGTTTATAAGCAACATAAATTTACATCCTACAATGCTAGAGTCTGGGGTGTAAGATCAGCGTTGCCCCAGGCCAGTGTCTGGGGACCACGACTGCATTTCCCTTTCATGCCACAAAGAGGAAAGGGCACTGCCACCCAAGCAGTTGCTTTGCTAAAGGCTCTAACCCTTTCTGATAGCATCACTTGGGAGTTCAATGCTAACACAGGGATTTGGGGTGGACAAAAGAATTTTGCCTATGGCGAGTCTCCCTTAAACAATTCAATCTTTCATCTTCTTCAACACTTCACCAAACGTTTCATTCTCAAAAGCCTTTTTGGCTACTCAACTTAAAATTTTGTTTCATATCTCACCTACTATCTCTTCTCCTTTATCTGACTCAACAGTGACTATTTCTAAATTAGATTTAAATGCTATTTTCTGATTTTTCTATGAACCATATTCAGTCAGATTTAGACTTACATGTTCTTGGCTTACGTTTTCTCCACTGCTTTAATGAGCTCTTAGTGCACTATTCATGTCTGATCTTTACAAAGCTCAGTGTTCAGCAGTGACTGTAATAGAAAAATGTGATGCATGAAAATGGATGTGGAACAGGAAATAAGGCTGTCTGTGTTTAACTACATTCCAATATTGGTTAAACAGATGCTAAGTTGTTGTGGCATAAATGCTTAAATTGTGTGGGAATAACACTGTGGAAATATATATTCCTTTTGACCTAGGGGTTTGTGAAAAAAAAAAAATAAACACATAACTACCAAAGCCTCTCTGGGCTGCATGGTTCTGGTAATCCCACTGTGGGTATGTTCCTAAAGAGATCACAGCTTGAGACATGATCATTCCTCAGCCTGGCCAGCTGATATCTGGTTGGTTGATGTTGCTAACAAGTCGCAGAATCTCAGTGTTGTTAATTGTCTCAAATTAAACTTTCACTGCAGGAGTGGTCCCTGCATCAGAATAGCCAGACACTGGGACACCCATAAGCTGGAAAGAGAGTTGCACAGTGCATTTGGCATGTGGCAGCAGTAGTTGGTATAATAAATATTAAGGCTTCCTGAAAGTGTTTTGGGTCCAAATGAGTTTAAATTAGTATGCAGTGTCTGATTGGAATTCACCCATCTTTCAGAGAAAATGCTGTAGTGTTTTTCCATAAATAGGAAGCATTTCTTATTGCATGTCTGATAGAGCAGAGCACTTTCCACAGGAGCATGCTAGTAAAAACTGCACAGATCAGTGTCAGCCTTAGAATTTCTTCCAGAAAGGACAGTCCCCTAGAGAAATATCACTTTCATTAGACCATTAGCAGTTTAGACAATAAATTAATGTTTCTGTACATAAAAATTCATAAATCCCATATTTTCCTATAAGAGAAAGAGAAAGAAAAGATAGAAAGATTACAGATGTGTCTAAGCAATGAGACATTGTGTGTTTCAGAGGAGGTCATGGGAGAAGTGTTCTGTGCACACAGGTAACGTGGAAACCTGGAGACACATCTTGAGAATTGCATGCTACAGCATTGGCGGGAATGTGACCTATAAACTTTCAGCTACTTCTCCTTTCTTGATGACAAGGAGCAAGGGAACTCACCCTGCTCTGGTTACTGATACTCTTCCTGAGACTCTCAGATTAGTTTTCTTCCCTTTGTGTTTCTATACTTAGTGTGGAACTTGTGGAAATAAAAGCCTCATCTTTGTGCATCTCACACTAAACCATGAGACCAGATACAGAAGTGACAATATCATTAGTAGTTTTACATTCATGAAGGTTTGAAGAGTTAAACTTTTTTAGATTTAAAGTGGCTGAGAGATTAGAAATGAAACCATGGTCACATGATTTTCAGTTCATAATTTTATGTACCTTATATACTATTTCATCATTTCCTTTACTCTGTACACTGTGATTTCCATGAAAAAATGAACTCATGTCTCTTTTTCTCCACATTTTAACACTAGTAACTATAACACTGCTTGGAGTATGCTAAGGATTAAATAATATTTAATATATACTGAGTGCTATCAATTTACCTGTGAAATTGAGACTTTTGCTATCTTATGCCCCAGAATACAATGCAAGATGTTTACGGTATCATAGATGAATATGATGCTGTCTTAGTCACTTTTCTTACTGCTGGTACAAAATACCCAACACACACAAGTTAAAGGAGAAAAGGTTTATTTCAGGTCCCAGTTTGTAGAGGTTTCAGTCCATGATCAGCTGGCTCCAAGGCAAGGCAACATGGCAGAGGGGCGCAGAGAGGAGAATCAGTCCCTGGAGGGTTGACAATCAGGCAGCAGCAGAAGCAGCAGAAGCAGCAGAAATGATCCTCCAGTTTCCCGTCATCATGTTCAGGATAAACATGAGGCTACAAGCCTCGTATTCAGTTCCACCCACATCCGGGGTGGGGCCTCTGAAAATTCACACTAAACTGATCAGTAGACTCATTTAGCCATCGAACCCTTAATCCATTTTCACACGTCCTAGATCTAGCCACTTTCAAAAATCCCAGCTATGTGTGCATAGGCTTTGGAGGGATAGCTTATATAAACTATCACAGTTGTAGACCATTTCTTGTATTTAAAATAGAGCGTAATCTGGTGCTAACAATGGGTTTTGAATTATCATTCTATCTCTAGCATGGGATATTAGTTGATTGGTGTATTTGTTGACATATTAGTTGATTGACTGACTGATGGATTGATTGGCTATGGCACTGGGAATTTAACCCAGGACCTTAGCACAGAGTCACATCCCAGCTCTTTTTAATTTTTTGTATTCAGTTTCTCAGTAAATTGCTGAGTTGCCCAGGCTGGGCTCCAATTCGTGATGCTCCTGCCTCTGTCTCCTGTGACTCCAAGATTACAGGGCTGCACCACTGTGACCCACTAACATTAGCCTATTGCGATAAGTTGGAGGAACAGAAACAGTGTACCCTCCAGCTCATCTAGACTTCTGCACCCTCTCCTGCCCTGTATAGTCAATGTTCTCTACTCATGCATAAAGAAAAATTCGGAAAAAATTTTTTTTTTTACTGGAAATCAAACTCAGGACCTCACGCTTGCCAGGCATGCACCATGCCATTGAGCTACATCCCTCACCCCAAATTCTGCAAATTTTAAATGAAGTATATTTGTTATATAATTTAAAAAGTAATTCATATCCTGTTAAAACAAAATAATTTAAAATAATATGATTTTTTAAAATCTTTGCACATGTGGAATGGTAATTAATAATCATTTATTGATAGCATTTGTTAGTATGAATTAGTCATTTACTGCTTAATGTTAACTAATAAATAAAATATTGAATTTTTATTAATAATGTTGAGTTTGAAACAGTTTAGCTTTGATATCGTTTCTAATATATGAAAATTAATAATCTTTGGTACACATATTACCTGAAGAAATAAATAGATTTATTATTTATGTGGAAATTATACAAATTAAAACAGAAAATAAAATGAGAAAATTTTTTTTTTCATTTTTGTATCTCAATATTTCTGGTAAAAATAGAGAAGGATAGTTTGCTTTGCAAAGTTATATTATTAAGTAACAAGCATTACAAAAATCTGCATATTTTAAATTCTAAAATCTTATCTTTTGTTAATAATTTTTCTATCCAGATCTGCCTGTGGCCACTTGAATTTCCCCAAATGAATTATGTAATGAAAAAGTTTCCAACAAAAGCAAAGCAGGTCAAATTAGTTATTTTATCATCATTGCATACTTATTTCATTAATAACCAGCAATTTATTAATAATTGCTTACTTATAATGCTTCATTTTTCTCATGTATAAAATTCCAACTGGAATGAACGGGATGATTTCTATGCTTTACCAAGATTTATGCCTAGGTATGTTTTGTGTGAAATGTTCAGGGTATTCACTGTCAAGTCGAAGGCACTTTCAAATTCGAGTACAAATGATAAAAAATACCACAACAAATTTAGCTATTCCCTGGGAAAAGCAGAAACCATTTCTTTGAATTTCCTTAGCTTTAAAGTCACACACACATAAAATTTAAATCAATAAACCAGTTAAGAGATTTTCCTTTTATTCCCCCTGGGGTTGTGAGAAATTTTGAAAGGTGAGATTTCATACTTTAGTCATCCACACTGTTTTATTTTCAGAACTGTGTTCCACAGCTGAAGTGGGTTGGGGAGATTGCTCTGTGAAAGTGGATGAGATAGGGGACGTTGCAGACGATGTGGCTGCCCTGGCTGTGGCACAGCGAGCTAAGGGGAGGGTCCACGCACAGGCCCCTGGGGCTGGACCCTGTCCAGGACACACAGAGGAAAGCACTGAATTCCTGTCCTAAGCCTAAGCCCCGTGTGTAGGAGGGGTTCAGCGAGGCAGACAGTGGGTGTGAGGCCCTGTGCTAACCCCCAGCATAGTGAGAAAGTAAAAATCAAACCAAGAAAAACCTCTGAGAGCTCTGTGTGGCTCCAGCAGCAAGGAGAATACTTACATGACAGTGATAACCATCTGATGTAGTGATAAGAGAACCACTGTATTTCAATTGCCCTGACATACTATGAAGGTGAATAGAACAAACTAGAAAGTTCCACTTTTTGGGTTTTTAGGGTTAGCTCAGCACTACCAAAGTCTTGAAAGGAATGTTTTACCATCTTTTATTTCCTGTTTCTTAATATTTGCTCCCAATCTAAGATTAGCTTTTCAAGCATTATGCAGTAGGAATTATTGTTCTCAAAAAAAGATTTTAAACATCTCTCCAAATAAAATTTCACCAAATAATATCCATTCTGTCAGCTATGATATGTGGACACAAAAGAAAAATGTGAGTAGAAAGAATCTAAATGTCTACATTGTGGATGTTGGTTATTCTAGTTCAGAAATATCAATTCTAAAATTCTTAGAAAGTGTACAAAATGGCATAATATGTTTTATGATGAATACTATTATTTTCCATTAAATTTTTCTTTCAGGAAATGCTCTACGATGACAATAAATATTTAGATTTTGGTAAAATCAAGTCTCCCCTCATATAATAAAGGGTAAAAACTATCTACTAACCTGAGCATGTTTCATCAGAGTGTGGCTATTCTTGTACCCTGGGATATAACTATACTGAAGCTAACTGGTAGAAAATGGTTTGATGTTGATTTTTCATATCAGTATCTATACATATGTATGTAATATTAATATATGTGTATTAACATTTTAATGGCAGAATATCTGAATGCATTTATCATAGTGTCTATTCCTGTTCTCTCATTGCTGAGACAAAATACCTAATGCCCAAAATCAGGGAAGGAAAGGTTTATTTCTTACAGTTCTAGGAGGTTTCAATCCATACTTAGTTGGCTATGAGGCAGTGTGGCATGGCAGGGCAGCCACTCATGGTGGCTGCAAAGCAGCAAGGTACAAACCAGCAAGAGACAGTGAGACACGCCTTCTTCTCACCCTTACACTGTACATTGGTTCCACTCCTGGGTGAGTGCAGCACTCACATCACCAATCTCAGTGCCAGACTCAGTCCTTTCCATGATTACATAAGGCTTAAGTGAGGGCCATCTGACCACACTATAACATTCCACCCTGGCCCCCCAAAGACTCATGTACATCCTTAATACAACAGACATCTAGTCCATCTCCAAGAGTTGTCAATGTCCTAACAGTTTCAGCATTGCTGAAAAGTCAAAATCCCAAATCTCCTCTGAGACCTATGGAAAACTCTTAATTGTAAACCCCAGTACAAATGAAAAAGGTTAAACACTCCCAACATGTAAAGGCACAAGATAAACATTACCATTCCAAAAGTTACAAACAAGGTAATACAAAGCATTGGAACCAAAACAAGTCCAAACTCCAGCAGGGCAAATATTAAGTTCTGAAGTTCCATGCTAAGCATCTGAAGAAATCTAGTTGTGAGTTCCAGAAGGCTTGAGTGACTCCAACTCCATGGCACTTTCAGGGGTTTTAACTCCCACAGCTTCTCTCTTAGGTCCATCCTATTCAATTCTTGCAGCTTTCCTTGGATGATCCACATTCCTGGCTTTCCCAAACTTCTGGGTTTTCCACTGCACTCTTGGCTTCACCCTTACATCTTTGCATATTGCCCTCTCAGGGGTGCACTTTCTGGCCTCCCAGGGTCTCTGAAGTTGGGATGGAAGCTGTCTTAGCCTCAGAACTTGTGCATTTTCCTTGCATTTAAAACCAGTGCCTCATGGATGCTGTCAAGATTCACTGCCAGCTGGAGCAGTGGCCAGGTTTTCCTCTCTTTTGGCTGTAGGGGTCTAGTGCCTGGGTCACCGGGCACTCTGAACCTCATTATAAGAAACAGATTCTCTATGCTGTCACCACTTTGGAACCTGGTGTGGCTGCTCCCATTTTGGAACCTCCTGTGCCCTCTCTCACCACTCTGGAATGTGGTGCTCTGCAGTTTTCCAGAATTCCCCCAGGCCATCCTTTTTATTTCTCTGTTTCTTCTCAGCAATCAAGGTCTCAGCTCTGTCTTTACAGTCCACAGCTCTCTGGCCAAACTCACAATGTTTTAAATCACCACGTTGGGCTCTTTGCTCTTGATTCACAACATAAATCTGGCTAAAAGCCCCCAACAATAGCCAGGTCACTGCCTCAACATTTGACTTCCTTGAAATTTTCTTTGCCAGATTAATCAGTCCATCACCATTAATCTCAGTCTCAGGCAAAGTCTCTGGACATGACTAAGATGCAGATAAATTTTCTGCCAACCCATAACACACATCCTATGGAGTCCAACAAACAATACGGTCCTCCTTCCCAGCAGAAACCTCCCAAGTCTGGTCTTTCCTGGCAGGCTTTCTATTAGCCTTCTGCTCTCCTGGGCTCTGACCAGGATCTCGCATGCAGAACTGCTATTATGGTTTATACATTGTGTCAACTTGAGAAGTCTAGAGGCTTAATTAAGTAACTCAGCAGCTCTACATACTGGGGTGTAGAGCACAAGCAGTTACCTGTTCACTGTGTCTATTTGAGAAGGTCAGAAGTTTAACTGAGAGACTCAGCAGGGAGCCAGGGATCTTACTTTGTAAGTATCCTCATCCTGTGCAAAGGAAGACAAGGAGATTTGTGAATGCTGCACCCAACCTTGTGTGTGTGGGGGTGTCCTGTGTACAACATAAGGGAGAAAAAGAGGCTTGCTCTTGCCCCTTTTACTCTGGCTGCTTTTGCTCGGCTGCTGACTTAAGTGTTGCCCCAGTGCCATGCCACCCTGCCTTGGAGCCAGTTGATTATGGACTGAAATCTCCAAGAACTGTAAGCTAAATAAACCTTTCCTTCCTTAGTTTTGGGCATCAGGTATTTTCTCTCAGCAACAAGAAAAAAAAATAACCAAGACAACAACCTAAGCTGTTCCAGCACCACTCTTTCAGGTAACACCTCCAAGCCTTTCCAAACTCTTCCCGCAAACCATTTCCAAAGGCTCTTGAACCACGTGGTCAGGTTTAGTCACAGTAATGACCTGACTCCACCAGCACCAAATTCTGCCTTGGTTACTTTTCTCTTGTTGCTGAGACAAAATACCCGATGCCCAAAGTTAGGGAAGGAGAGGTTTGTTTTTTACAGTTTTGGGGGGTTTTGGTCCATACTCAGTTGGCTCCAAGACAGTGTGGCGTGGCAGGGGAGCCAGCCATTCATGGCAGCTGCAAAATAGCAAGATGTGAACTGGCGGGAGAAGGAAGACACGCCTTCTTCCCACCCTTACACTGTGTGTCAGCTCCACCCCTGGGCGGTGCAGCACTCACACCACCAATCCCAGCACCAGACAACAAACCAGTCAGGACACCGGCCTCAGTCCCATCCATGATTGCCTGAGGCTTCAGCAGGGGCCGTCTGACCACACTACAACACATGGGAAGGGCCTAATAAATGCACTCTGTTGCCTGCTTTTTAACATCACCTATTCCTATTCTTTCGGTGCTACATGAATTACAAAACAAATGCTGAGGAAAACAAAACAAGCAGAGGCAGACACTCCTGATCAGTTCTTCCACTCACTAAGTGAACACACACAGGGCCTCCAGTGCCTTTCACATAATGTAAGTGATGCTTGTCTAAGGAGAGTTCCACATGCTTTGTGAATCGTGAAGTGAGGGAGAACAACGCCAGTTACCAAACATAAAGGGCCAGGAAGACTGAGCGCTCTGGGGATGGTTCAGTCCAGGACCATGGTGACCACAGGCCCATTTCCCTTTACCCAGCTCTATTTCACACTTCACAAGGGAACAGTGTTTGCATCTTCATTCTGTTAAATCACGTTATTTCTAAGATCATATTACTGGGCATTCAGATCCATACCACAGGAAGTCATTTAAGGCTGATGAAAGGGAAAAGAAGGCTTTATTTTTATTCAGAACTAATTCTGATGAGATGGAGGGGCCTCATGTTACCACGAGTCACTGCCTCACTGTGTGGAAGGGTGCAGGCCTTGCAGGGTGAGGAAAAGCGGAGGGCAGCCCAAAGAGAACAGAGGATTCCAGGCTTGTGCCACCCCTCTGGTCTCCATTGCCTCCCTCTCTGGAAACTGAGCTGGACCCAGACTGAACTCAGGGGAGAAGGGAGCCCCAAGCCTAGCAGTTTGGAGAGGCAGCTCGACTCTGAAAGAAACACCTCTAACTTTCATAGGTTCGCATTGCCCTGTTGGCTATAATCATACAATCAATAAAGCAGTATGATAGATTAATGGTATCAAATGAGTTCTATAGTTAGATAAATATATTCACAAATCACTATCTGTTTAGCTGTCCATTTGTGAAAGTCATTGCCATCTGCGTGATGCTGTATTAACTCAATTTGAATATGAGTGTGAGGCCACCACTCTCCTCTAGCAAAGGCCTCCCTGCCTTAGCAGGGGCCTCACAGCTCTGGGCTGTGCCTCGCCTCACAGAGGGTCTCGGTGGGAGGCACCCAGCACCCCAAGAAGGAGTCACACCTGATGTCCCACAAGAGTTCCCCAAGTCACACACTTCCTTCTTACCTGGTCTCGCTTCCTCCGCGTCGATGCGTTTACACTAATCCTTCAGTACCTGTCCGGGTGGACTTTCCTGCTGTGTGTGGACCGGGTACCCTCTCTCCCTGCCACAGTGCTATGCTGGTTCTGAGTTCTCTCTAAGTACTAACAGGCCTGAGGGCCGAGGGAGAAAACAGAGACAGATACTAAACAGGACTTCGATGTCCTGTGAAGCACCAGCTCTATCTGAGAAAAAATATGCTTCTGTCTTTCAGCAAAAAGGAGGAAGCCATTTCAGCATATCTAGAGGCTCCAAGAGGATAAGAAAATCTAGTATTAAATTATCTAAAAATTGTACACATATTCTTAGAAACATTCCCATTTGCATTTACCTATAATGGACATAATTTTGACACAAGAGCATTCTCAAGCTTAAAACGTCAGTCTTTGTGGGAATTGTGGCACTATTAATTATGTCATGTATCTGACTTTCTGCCAGGCGGCCCCCCAGTTGTCCTTTAATGCCACCAAGCCTCATGGCATCTGCACTTGGGTTTCACTTGCTGAGTAAAGGATCTAAATCTGCCACTTATCTCTTAAATACTTCAGTGCTACTTATGAACAACCATCTAAAGGCACCCAATTCTCTCTTCCTTACACTTGTTATTTTACCCACAAAGCCAGGCTGGAATACACTTAACACCGATATTCCACCCAGGTCTCCCAGGTCACAATGATACTGTGAAGATCGTAGGACTATGGCTATTCCTCCCACTGCCAGCGGTCGGGTTCTGTTTAGGACCTTGAGTTCGAGTTCCAGGACTACTTTGGATTCGGGTGGCCTTAGATAAGTTTCCTCAGCAGAACAGCCTCAGGGACTATTGTGAAAGTGATCTAGTGAGGCAGGGCCCTGGAGCGGACAGAGCCCCCGAAGGTGGCGA
Source organism: Dasyprocta punctata (assembly GCA_004363535.1). Classification (NCBI taxonomy): domain Eukaryota; kingdom Metazoa; phylum Chordata; class Mammalia; order Rodentia; family Dasyproctidae; genus Dasyprocta; species Dasyprocta punctata. Next base: position 58,316 of record RJWM01008726.1, read on the forward strand.
TGCTCATCAGGACAGGCCGGCCTGGAGAACAGCATCTCTCCAGTCACCCGGGAAGGACTTGGCCCCAGGTTTGCCTTTGGGGGGAAGAAAGGACCCAGTCCAGCAGAGAAGCTGACTGGGAGGGCTGAGGCACGGCCGCTCAGGGTGCCTTTGGAAGTCTGACTTGATGATTCTTTAGGTAGAGTGCACCTGTGGGCTGCAGGCAGGCCTGGGAGCCGGGTACAAAGCTCAGCAGGGGTCTGAGTGGTCAGTGATGGGGCAACACACCCAGGCCCATCACAGCTGAAACCCGTAGGCCACTGGGGTCATGCCCAGAAGATCAGCTCATCCCCGCTCCACAGGGACGGAAGCAGCATAGTGCTCAGTGAGATTTCCCACAGTTCCGAATAGATTTCAAAGATGAGAGTCCACAGGGGAACAAAAATGAAATTAATTTTAAAACACTAGAAGTCACTCTTTAAAAATGTTGCAGACATTTGTTAGGCATGCAGAACCTTACAGCAGCGTTGTTTCTAACACACCCCGCCACGCGGCACACCTGTGAGCAGTAAAGCAGATGCTGCACACACTGAGAGCGGGGTGCAGTCCCTGCTGTGCATGCCCCTGGGACCAAGGGCACGAATGCTGTGCGCACACTCACCCCACTGCGGGTGAGGGCACTGTGGTCTACGTTAGAGAGAGAGAGAGAGACTTCAATCACGAACGGAGTATAGCATCAACAATTCCAAAGTGGAGAGAGTTTGGACTGACCGCAGGAATCCTGCAGGAAGGAGTGATCGCTTCCCATCAAGGAGAACAAAAATATTCATTAAAGATTACATGGAGATTAAATATGTTGAAAAGAAGATCTTGTTATTTGAACAAACTTTCTAGAAAAAAATGTACTTTTTCACGAGTGAGGACACGCAGCCATGAGACCTGTGACAGCTTTTTATCTTCTTCTAGCCTAGCAAACTTTTCTTGTGGTGGTGTGTTAGTCATTTTTTTCTTGTTGCTGAGACAAAATACCAGGCACCCAAAGTTAAAGAGGGTAAGGTTCATTTAGCTCGCAGTTTGCAGAGCTTTCAGTCCATAATCAGCCAGCTCCAGGCAGGGCGGCTCAGCAGAAGGGCGTGGAGGGGCAGAGCCACGTCACAGCAAGCAGAAGACAGCAAAAGCAGGCAAGCAAGGAACAACCACAATCCTTTCTACCCCTTTTCTCGTCCAGGTCACTTAGGGTGGTAGCACAAACACCCTTAATCCTAGTGCCCTTGAGCCTGGCATTGCACCAGGAATCAGTCACACATTCTAGACCCAGCCACCTTTGAAAAAACCCACCTATGGCTGCATGAGGCTTTGGGGGACGCCTAGATACAAGCCATAGCAGATGGGCTCCATTCTTACTCATTTTCCCCAGGATAGACATACAAAGGAGGCAACAGTACGCCTTCAGCTTAATGAGGTTCTGATCTGGTAGTTAGGACTGTCATTCCTGATATGTCCACTTGGTTGGATTAAAGAAAACACCTACGGGATGAGTGGAGCACCGTCCTGAATGTGTGTGAGCTGTCTTGTGGTGTGGTGGTCTTGGGTGCTGTGTCCCTTCCCTGCCTGCTCCCCCCTGGCACTGTCCGCTTCTGTGCTTCTCAGCTGCCATGAGCGGAACAGCTTTGCTCCATCACACCCTTCCAGCCAGCCACGGACAGAATCTCCTGAGACGTGAGCTAATCTAACCCTGCCCTCCTTTCGGTTCTGAGTGTTAGGCAGTCTGTCCGGCAAGAGCTAACTAATAAGCTAGGACAGTTATGATAATTTAGTCAGAGTATGAAACCAGTGTGGCAGTTGTGTGCCCGTGTGTGTGGTGCTGGTGACTCTGCTGGGCTCCAGTTCCCAGTGTGGTACGCAGGTCCCGCTGGTCTCTCGCAGAGCTGACTGTCCAGGGACTTGGGATCAGTCTTCAGAGGTTATTTACTCTTACGTCAAAGAATGGAGGTTCAAGGTAAAGTAGGATATTCTCTGTTTTTACTCTCAGTGATTTATATAGAAACATTGTCTTAAGAAGTTATGTTTTCCACAGATATCTTTCTCAAAATAGATGTTTATGTATGAAAATACATCAAATATCCAAAAATGACCCAAACTTACTAAATTCACTATCATTTTCAACATAGTTTGATAGATACTTCTAATATGCTGCCCAGTGTACCATGAAACCTACAGGGAAAGTGCTAAAGTGACCCCTACGTGTCACCATATTTTTTCCAGTTTATGATTCCTACATAAATTAAATTATGTTCGTGACAAATTTGCTTATAGTTGATAAATTACACTGATCATTTGAAAATAAAAAGCAGTCCACACAATCACACATGGAATGGAGCAGATCAGACATCTACACTGATTATTTTTGTCAGAGATTTTGCCATCATTTTCTTCAAAGTTTTATGAAGATTTCAGTAGTGTGGCTTAAATTACTCTGACTTCTCTTCTAAAATCAGGCACAAACTATCATACACTATGTGGCTTATTTTATGTGAACTATTGAGACTTGGCAAATCCAGAGAGACTTAAAAATTTTTTTTCTTTTTTTTTTCAGAGAAACTTAAAATTAATCATGGAATGTGTGAGGTGGGAATTGGAACTATTCTACTTTGTAGTACAGGATATTTTTTCTTTCAACGTGAAAAGTTTAAAATTAGAAAAAAGTGGTGGTTGCATACTATTTTGAGTGAAATAAATGCCATTGCAGTGTACGATTCCACATGGTTATGTGGACTTCACTTGGTAAATACAATACATGTAAATATCTGTATGCATATGTGTAAGCATGCATTTCACTAAACATTTTAAAATTACAAATTTAATTAAAATTAGTGGTTTTAAATGTTACCTCTTTGTCGTTAATCGTTTCTTTATTCATGTTTTTCTTTAAAAACTCAAAATTTATTTTCCTACACATCAATACTATTTTTAGATCATTTTGACAACACTTTGCCATCGACACACTTATATTTTTATCATGCTAGTTCTCATAAAACACAATTCTCTTACTATTCCTACAGAGAATGTTCTTGTTTGTTTTTTAACTTGCCTGATCACTGTCACTTGGAAAAATCCTGTCACTCAGTTTCTAGTATTCCAATCATTTCTTTGACTTTTTGTCTTTTGAAAATTATGCTGTAAAAACACGCATACTTTCCTGCCAATCATATCATGATGAATTCGTCTAGGGACTCCTCTGCGCCTTATTTTTTAGTCAAGTCTCTGTATCTTGTGCGAAGATGATGTGTTTTGACAGCAGCCTTCACCCTCCGGTTCAAGTCCGCTGGAGTGCGCCGGTTCTGCCACGCACAAAGCCACAGTTTGCTTCAGGAGGCGGGCGCCCCAGTCCATCGGGCACCTGCGGCGGCAGCCGGGATTCTGGCCGGCTGAAGGCCGTCACGGGCCCCTCGCTGCCGCGCTGCAGATAACCACCAGGCAACGCGGGTGACTTCGGGGGCCGCTCCCCAGGACGCCCGTGCGCCCCGCAGGTGACCAGAGTGGCGGCACCGCGGAAGGCCGGAACCGGGTCGGGGGAGCCTGCACAGGGCCCCGGCGCCCCACGCGGGAACGGCCCACGGCGGAGGTGGCGGGGCTGCTTGACCCTGCCGGGGTCCCTGCATCGCGCGCGCCTCTCCAGCACCCCGCCGCCGTGCATGGGCCCGGTCACCGGGTCGCCGCCTCAGCGCCAGGACCGGAGCGCTGCACCGCGGTTTAGGGAAGGAGAGGTTTCCGGCCGTGGCCGGCGGGGAGCGGCGGGCAGAGAGCTGCTGGGGGGCCCCTCCGGCCCGCACCCCGCGGTCGCCTTCGGGTCCGTTCCCTGCCCCAGCCCCGGCGGTGAGGGCCGCAGGCCTGAGGCCCTCTAAATGTAAGCCGGATATGAAATATCAAAATGCACGTGAAAGCTAAAAGCGACCCACGCAGGAACAGCCCCCCTCCGCCGGGTGCTCGGATGCAGCGCGAAGACGGGGCCGCGGTGCAGGGCGCTGCGGGCGGAGGTGCGGCCGGGCGCTTGCGGGCCGGCTGTCTGTGATTCCTGACCCTTGGCACAGATCGCCGGAGACTGGGCGCTCACAAAGAACAGAAACTTAGCAGTGACCAAGCCCACGGCCCGAGTCCTGGACGGCCCAGGCCCAGTTGCCGGCGTCTGCCTCGCACAGGTTGCCCCGGGTGCGGTTCCTCGCGCAGGGCCAGCGTGGACCGCGCTCGGCCTCCCTGAGGGCGGCAAAGCTGTCCTGACGGCGGCGCCTGCCCCGAGCCGCGTCTCCCGAATCCGCCCCGCCGGGCCTTCGGGTGCAGAGTGCGAACCCGGGGGACCCAGCAGCGCCCAGGCCGCAGCGCCTTGGGGAGCCCGGCTCCGGGTCCTGGGCCTTGCTCTTCACTTTCTCCTTGGAGCTTCGGAGAATAACTTTTGCCTGCGAGAAAGAATTGTTTATAAGCTTTAAGTTATTATTCATTTTACTTTGGGAGACATGATTTACTCTTGTAAAAAAAAAATAAAAAGAAAGAAAGAAAAGCATATGCTTAGTAAGTATTTATAGGCTACAAAATAGAGAAATGAGTGTGGGGAATGGCAGACGATGTTAGTTATCTTCATATAAAAGACTAAGGGAGCAATTTTTAAGAAAATACCTTCACTTTGTCACACAGTCGTGTCACTGCACATACTCTTGGCTATTGATCTCCACAATTTTTATTGAACTGTTCATTTACTATTCTCTACAATCTCTGCACACTGTGTAGAGAGTCCTTGTGTTATGTATGTACATGGGAGAGCTTTAAAACCTCTTGTATTTTTGTGGAGGTAGAAAATAATCTGCTTGGCCTCTTTTACGAAGTCTGAAGTTGTCAGGCCAGAAAGTTAGAATGATTTGGATAACGCAGACCAAGGTCCAGCCCCGGAAATGTGCTTTGCACAGCCCTAACCCAGTTCTGGGGCGGTGGCGGTGCTGGCCGGGCCCGGGCTGGGCAGAAGCCCGCACGACCAGGGGAACGGCTGCGGAGCGGAGCTGAGCCCGGTGCGCGGAGCCCGGTCCGCAGAGTTGACCCTCGCTGCTGAAGCCCGGGCCCCAAGGGCAAAGGACTGTGTTTTCTAGCCGAGGTTAACATCTGAGGATAAAAAGCAGACAGAGTCAGGCAGAATTTCAATTTAGGAATCATTTTTAAAAATCATATTGACAAAAATATCTAGTAGGTAGCTTAGGAAGGGACGGTTATAATTATTATGAACGTCAAATGTGGTTAGTTGAAAGCAATAGACTATATTCAAGATTATACATTATAATTTACCAAAATAATTCAGGAGGCTATCAATGGCAAGTGAATTTTTCTTTCACTAATGTCTGTGAAACTTTTAGAAATAAATTTTTACAAAAACACTTAAATTTCTATGTGGCTTCTGGTCTTATGCTGTGATAATTATTGCTTTTGGGAAGATAATCTCGGGTGGGGTTGCTGAAATGCAAGGCATAGCTCAGCATCGTGTTCGTCTGGCATGGCTGGCTGTGAGTGAGCATCATGATTGCTGTCCCACTGGAACAAAATGAACTATCTACAGATTATATTGTACTATCCTGAGGTTTAAGTAAGAAATAATTTTCAATGCTAATTTATAGCACTTTTCATCCCAGTAAAATTACTGTTAAATGTACTGATTCTGCAGATTGACAAGTAAAATACGGTAAGCATTTTACTAGAACGAAGAGGTGGTGATTCTCTATCACCATAACACCTCGGGAAAACAGCCTTTCACACGTGTTATGGCCACCACCATCAGTTTTTTCTGTTTAAAACAAAGACCCTCATTTTAGCTCTCTAGTAAATATAAGAATCATGCAATTGCAAAACAAATTAACACACTTTCTGTGTACTTTTACAAAAGACATGGTATTATTTGGCTTCTTAGATCCATTTGCACATTAACACCACAGAGAATAAAATACACAATAGGTGCACGTACAGCTTTTCGCATTGAAATACGATGCAAACCACCGAGGTAAAATGAGTGTATTTTATTTTGGTGACTGTAGAGGAGACGGAGCTATCTGCAAACTTCACACATTGTATTTCCCAAGGTTAGCTTTATTACTAGTTCATGAATCTTCGTTGTTTCAAGGGAATCAGGAGCCTGTTGACCTCGCAGTTCTCAGATTGCCGGTTAGCCTCTCCTCCCCATCTCCTCCCGGTCCGGGTGTCTGCGCCGCCCGGCTCCCCGGCGCTCACCCGGCATCGCCTGCACTGGAATGAACGTCTGGTGGTTTCCTCCGGAGAAAGCAAAGAGAAAACAGAAACGCCTGGAAAGAATAATCGAGTTAAACAACCGAAGACAGGTTTCCCACGTCACCTAGCAGGGCTCACGTTCTCCCTCTGAAATGTCCGGTGAAGTGCGGGCCACTCCTCAGTGACCGAGCAGAGGCCCGTCCTGCGCGTCGGGTGGGCGGCGGCGTGGTCCAGCGGTGTCGCCGCGGACGCTGGATGTGGCGCCCGGCCCTGGCGCTTGTGAGCTTGAACCTGCGGGCCTAGCAGGAAGAAAAGCAAAAAGGACGAATTCCGGAAAAGATTGTGTCTAAGAAAGCAAGAAAATAATTTAAAGGCACTCACAGACATGGAGCCCTTGTTCCACTTCAAAGATAAAGAAATGAAAATATCAAAAGTGAGCTTTTATATCGCATAATATTTTATAAAAATATCATACGGTTTACTATATTTTGTTATCTAAAATGAAGCTGATCTATTGTTATTGCTTTTATATTCTTAGGAATAAATCCTTAGGTAAGCAAACTTCAAGCTCACATAACTGATAGAATAGGAGAAGTGTGTACCCTGGGCATGGTGACACACGCCTGTAATCCCAGCACTCCCGGGGCTGAGGCACAGCAGTGCTAAAAATTTCAAAAGTTTTATATTAAAAACTTATTTTTGTATTTATCAATAAATATTTAAGCCTGGTTTCTTCTATTGAACATATTTAACTAGATGATAGGTATATCCTCTCAAAGTTTCTCAAAATATGAAGCTGCTAGCCAGCTATCCTGAGAAAGCAGGAAGAATTACGTTTAAACTGAATGATCATAGAAAAAAGGTCTAGGGCTGTCGGCATGCTTGTAGGAACCATTATTTCATTATAAAATATTTATTTTATTAAACATTAATTTTGGCCTTGTACCATGTACATAGGAATTAACGTCTGGCCTGTACCATGGAATTGCTATCACATCCCTATATCAGAGAGGCAAAGTCTGAGGAATAAGAATTACAGAATGTAGTTATTTAAAGGAGATAAACATTCATTTTTTTAATGTAGAGTCTAAGGTTGCAGTTTCTTGGCCACCTGGGAAAGCTGTCTGCTTTTTTAGGAGAATAACACTTGGAAAATAATTTGGCACCTCCTTTTTTCTTTTGTATTTTCTGAAAGTTTGAGTAATATTGGTTTGTTTCATCTTTGAAGGTTGGCGGACATGGACCCCAAACCGGATGTGCAGAGTGGCATTTGTGGGAATGTTTACAGTGTTAGGCTGCTTATGCTTTTTGTCTGTTTGTTGGTTTCTGTTTGCTTTCCTTTTTGTAATTAAAAAGAAAACCATATAATTAATTAGATTTCTCAAATTTATTGGCAGACAATATAGTAATGCTTTCTATTTGTAATGTGATTTTTGTTTTCTCTGGTGTTGGTTTTGTTTTGTTTTGTTTTTGAGATAGGCCTTTGCTATGTGTTTTAGGATGGCCTTGAACTCACTATGCAGCCCAGGCTGGGCTCAAACTTGTGGCTATCCTCCTATCTCAGCCCCTGGAGTGCCGGAATCACACGCATGCACCACCACACCTAGCTGGTAACGTGTGCTGTGCTATTTTACCCCTGTTATGGCTTGTATCTAGATTTCCCCCAAAGCCTCATGTGCTCAGAGGTAGGGTATTTCTGGAGGTGGCTGGATCCAAGGTGTATGATACCAGGATTAAGCTTCTATGGTACCGAAGTGGGTTTAGCATAGTTCTAGGTGTGCATCATGGAAGCCTCAGCCTGGATGTGGGCACTGCCAATCAACAGGCTGAAAGCATGGATGGAGCACAAGGGAAGAGAGGAGGGCAGGCTCGCTGCTGCTGCTGACACCCCGCCTGCCCTGCCACGGACTGCTCTGCTCTGCAAAGCCACCCTGCCTTGGGGCCAGCGACTGCGGACTGAATCTGTGCAAACCACAAGCTAAAATAATTTGATCTTTTCTTCCCCAATTTCTTAAATTAGGAATGCAGTTATCATACCTAATTAATGAAGTGGAAAATTTTGGATGCTTCTTTTTTCTTAATGTAAGAATTTAAACTGGGAAAGCACAAGAATTACACCTGGAAATCACATGGTCCTGAGTTCAATTCCCAGCAGCAACAACAACAAAAAAAAAAAAAAAAGAAAGAAAGAAAAAGAAAAAGGAAAAAGAATTTAAGACTATCTGCTTCCTTCTCAGGTTTGAATTTTCTTTTATAATTATATGTTTTATTTTTATTTGAGTCTTTACTGTCTAATTTTTGAGAAGTTCATTGCTTATTTAGAAGTATGATACTTAATTTACCAATATTTGATCTTTTTCTATTTATTTTATCATTACCATTTCAATTCCATTTTGTTCAGGAAATACACTCTGAATGATTTTAATATTTCCATTAATTAACTAATAATTAACTCAGATGTAGCCTAATAAATGTAAAATGTACATGAAAATAATGCAAAAAAAAATTTGTGTCTAATAATACTTAGATGTCAATGAATTAGCATTGTAGGTATTATTACTGAGGTCTGTTTTGTCTCTTCTGATATTTTCTCTCATTTTATAAATTCTCAAAAGAGGAATTTAAATGTTTTGAACCATTTTCCCTTTAATTCTGTTTTCCATGGTGTATTTTAAGTTTTACTAGTGTACACAGACGTATTTGTCATCATCATCATGTTGAATCTATCAGTGGACTATTCTATTATTCTGTCATGCCCTGTTCACAGCTAATAATACTCTCTGTCATCACACAAACGTTCCTGTGTTAATAAGCTTCTGTAGCTTACTCTTACTGACTGAATGAGATGGCTTTTTCCCTCATTCAATTCTAACTTATCTGAGTCATGTGTCCTTTGTATGTGCATCGTATAGCCACACACTTTTTCTCGCAGTCTCCTACTTCGAATTGTTGTCTTTATTCAATTATCATTTTATGGACTTATTAAAGTTGTCGACTTGGATTGGCCCTTTTATTATTAATTTTCTGCTTGTCCCTGAGATGTTTGTTATTCCTGTACTGTGTGATTTTGATTTAATTTTTTATGTTTCCGTTTTAATTTTTTATACATATAGTTGTGGTTGTACTGGAAATTGAAATATAATTTTTAACCTTACATTTTGCAGCATTACTATTTCACTTTGTATAAAATATAGAAATTTTTTAATGTCCATATTTCTTCATTATCTTCTGTTCTGCATTAATGCAAATTTATTTTGGCTATAAAGTGTAAAGCATGATTCATAATGTGATTTGCTTTAAAATGTGCTCTAAATGCTGACAGACATAAACAAGCAAAAGAAGAAGAATACTTTATTTACTTGGATGTTGGCCGTGTCTCATTATAAACAATCCTTTGTGAAGATCCACATTCCAACAGGGGTTATTCTCCTTCAACCTGAAAGCTTCCTGTAGCATTGCTGTTACTGCAGGTTTTCTGACAATAAATTTTCTTAGATTTCTTTCTTTTTGGAAGATCACATGATTTCACCTTTCACTAGGTAGAGAATTATGTGTTGACTTTGTTTTTTCTTTCAATACTTCAAAAATGTAGCACTGCTCTCTTCTGACTTGCCAGTTCTTTGATGGCATTTCATCCTTCAGTTGAATTTGTGGTCCTGTGTCTGAAACACATTATTTTTTCTCCTACTGTATTAAAATTTTCCTCCTAATCGTTGTTTTTCAGTGCTTTCATTATTATCTGCTGTCCAGTTGGCCCTGGCTTCCTCACTTTATTCTAGTGGATGTTTGCTGAGAGTCTTACATATGAAAATTTCTTTGTTCTTCATCTCTGAGAAAATTTCAACTTTGTTTTTCAATTTTTTCCCTGCATACCCATTCTCTTCACTTGAGACATCACTTAGGTGGGAACATTATTTTGATCCATCCTTGAACTGATTCATACCTTCCTGTGTTACAACTATTTGGTGATTAAGTCCGTTTACCAGTTCTTGAAAAAAATTAAATATTGGATTTTGAATTCTGGAGTTTTCACTTGGCTGTTTTGTTCATTTATATTTCACTGTGGAAATTTTCTCTCATTCATTCGGAGTGAGAATATTTTGATTTATTTTATTAAAGATAGTTTTATTAACTTTTTGGAAATCATAGCTTATTAAATTCAGTGCATCTGAGTCATTTCAATGACTGTGTTTTTTTCTTTCCTGCTGAGAATATGTTCATTTCCTTGGTTCTCCTCCATATTTTGAGTAATTTTGCATAGTTTCCTGTTAATTTGGAATATTGAATCAGGGGACTAAGGGTTACACTGCAGACACAGTGGATTATATTCTCTGTTTCTCTCTTTCCACTGCATGCTGCGCATTTTGCTTTAGCTGGATATTATTTGGTTTGGACTTAAGCAACGTATTCCTCTTCTTGGGTGGCAGTGCCTGACTTGACCCGTGTCTGTGTGTAGCTGAGCTGCCCAGTTCAGCGTTCAGTTCCAGGCATCTCTGAGGGGCTGAGATTCCCATTCTGACTCTTCCACCTCCTTCACTAGCTGTGGTTACCTTGGTGCTTCACAGACGGAGTCTGTTCTGAGGCTAAAAACAAGAAAAATAAAATTCACCTCCTACAATCCATGTCCACTAAGAGTACACTCCTCACAGAGATTCTCTCCCATCCCTCTCTCTCCCGTCACCTCAGGTGGCTATTTTGTGTATTCTGTTTATCTGCAAATTTATGTTTAAATGAGCATACCAGAAGCAGAAGTTTCAGAGTCTGCTTTCCTTTTTTAAATTAATTTTATCATTACATTTTAGATATACGTAATGATCACATTCATCATAAGGAATTCGTACTTATACATAATATATCTTGATTCTTTCTTCCACCAATCACTTCCCCTCCCTTCAATCCCTCTTCTCCTCACTTACCAAACTTCATTTTAATGTTTTTACTTCTGTCCTGCATTCTTAATGGATACACTGTTGTCTTTCAAAAAACAAGGTTGAATTTCCTCCTTTATTTTTCACTAGGTAATTAGTGAGAAAACTTTCACTTTGAAATCAGTGGAATACTATGGTCTATGTTAATGGTGACTTTTATAATTATTTATATTTAATTTTTCCTTTCCAAATTTCAAAAACTTTCTTCTCTAAAAGCATTTTTGTTCATTTAGATGTTGTGATGAAGATTTTAAATGACCCCAAGGAGACCTGTGCTGGCTTGACAGCCTGTGGTGCTCTTGGGAGTGGAGGGGCTCTTTAAGAAGGGAGAGGAAGTTAGGTCATTGGGTGTGCATCCTCCAAGGGAAGTTGCTTATTCAGTTTGCAGGTATTTTAACTTATTTCATTAAGGGTAGCTTCAGTAGCTTCTTGGAACTCGTGGTGTTTTCGTATTCTTTCTTCACTCTCTTGTTACCGCACCAACTAGCTTTGTTCCATGTCATGGTCCGCACCTCCCAGCCACAGGCCACACAGAGCAGTAGAGCCAGTGGAATATGAACTGAAACCTGTGAATCATGAGCCAAGATAAACTTTTTCTCTTCTTAAATTGTTTATCCAGGGTATTTTCACAGTGATGGAAATCTAACACAGTTACTGCCATGTATTTAAAATATTGTTACATATTCACATTAATTCTTATTAACTATTAGAAGATGATTTTGTATAATCACATATTCAAAATTTCCTATTCCCTTATTTACTAAGTTTGCTTTAAACCATCCTTTCCCTGATAGGACATCTCTGAGGGTGATAAGAAGCAAACATGTGATTTCAAATCAATAGGTCTTTTTTTCTGTAATGATGTTCAGTGATAAAACAATAAAGGAATCATTCACAGCTTTGTATTTTGAAATAGTTCTTATAACATTTTATTTTCGTTTTCATTTTATTTTCATTTCTTTTTTTCTGTAATGATGTTCAGTGATAAAGCAATAAAGGAATCATTCACAGTTTTGTATTTTGAAATAGTTCTTGTAACATTTTATTTTCATTTTCTGTAATTTTTTATATTCTTTTGTTAAATATCTGACTAGTACCATTGCAGAACACTAATAGTTTGGTGTCTCAAATGTACCTGAGAATTCTAAATAAATTTCAGAATTTTTATGGACCCTGAACTTTCCAAGAGGATTAACTTCTCTTCTATCTATTTGGTTCCCATGCACCTATCAATCTATTTTCCTACCTGTCTGCTTAACTTTTGGTGATTTGGTCTCTTAATTATCATAAATGTCATCCTTATTTGCCCTTTGCATGTTGAAAATGAAGCATTTCTGTGGAGCTGACTCTTGGAGTGAATGTGGACCTCCTTCCGGCTACATATCAAGACGTTTTCCCCCTGTTATTTAGATAGTCTGGCTAAGAGGCACAGGTTTGCCTGAGACTTTTAATTCTCCTGCCTCACCTTCCCCAGAAGTTGGGATTACAGGCATGTGCCCACCATGCATAGCTGGCTTTTATTCCTATGCTTTCAGATATCAAAGGGAAAATAGTTCTCTGCTAATGCTTTATTCTTTGCATAAATACTGTGGTGCATCGTGTTCACTTGTGGGTCTCACAGAATTAGTGCAGCACGTGGCATAGGTGTGTGTGGACCCACACATACGGAATGGGTAAAAACATTCCTTCAATACTTCATGTGAATGGCTGGAAATCTAGTATAAAATCCGTTTCCTTTTGTTTGACAGTTCATTTTTATCTGATTACTTTGTATTGTATTATTATTTCTATATTTCAATATTGTATGATTTACATCTAGAATGTATTTTATTGCTTTTCTTTGATAGATTCTTAGAATTATGGCCTTAATGATTCTTAGTGTACCAGCACTGTCCAGTTGTACTCCTGCCGTTAGCACAGTGAAAACCAGAGGAGCCGATGGAGTCTCTCCCTCCTTCCACTTAACCCTGACCAGTACTTAACGGTTATTTCTGTTTCCATTTCCCTAAAGA